>CM046814.1:16946862-16968972 GCA_025617385.1 Murraya koenigii
AGGGCTTCTCAAGGCCCTCCAACTAATAAAACACCCCGAGGACATCCTAGCTCGAGCGTAAGGCCCGACTACTTGCACGAAGACCTCACCGTACACCTCCCCGGGCAAGGTCGAGGAATTCCAGCCGCAGCGAGCCCCAAACACTCCTCTATATGCTCGAGGTCGCCCACCCCGATCAAGACCGGCCAAGCTCGATCCCCGAGCACTCCTCCGCTCGCCGAGGTCGCTCATCCCGGCCAAAGCCCGCCAAGGTCGAGAACCGAGCACCCTTTCCCGCCGCAGAGATCAAGTCCCCGAGCACAACCGGTTTGTGCAGTCGTGAGACGAATGGAATGTAAGACCCGGCCCAGGGCGACCGACCCGCTTTCTCGTAATCCGTGCACACCTTTTATGTCCGACCGTGGTCCCACGTGGTATGGTGGCGGTACTATTGTCGATGGCCGAGCACATGCCCCTACGGCGTCATCATTCCTAACGCACATGCCCGACATGGTGATCTGGCCACGTGAACCGGATTAAGGAGACAGCCGCACATTCCCTGGGAATATTACGCCAATCCCGGCTGTCAGAGGGACCCAGAAACCACCAACGTGGGAACAGACAGCCTGGAAATGGAAGGAGCGGGAAAAATGGAGTATAAAAGGAAATGAAAGGGTGCATCACAAGGGTTGGAAATTCTGATTCACAAGAGGGGGTTGAACAAATTGATTCACAAAGGGTTATAAGAGCTTACACAGGTTCTTCTGACTTTTCTTACATTGATTCTCTAAAAAACACCATATTTATTCCAAAGGGAGGGCGAAATAATATCCCTTTCATCTTTTCAGTCTCCCTCACTAGGGGAGATACCAAAAAGAACAACCCGATCACTGACTTGATCGTCGGAGGGTTTTCGCCGGAACACGCCCGGCGACCCCTGACTCTGTTTTCTGTGAGTACAGGTCTGGAAGGTCACCATTCGGGAAAAGACAGCGGAACGGGAAGAAGAAGGCCGTCCTGCTCGAGCTCGAGCTAAGCGCGAGCCGAGGGTTCTGGATACTGTAGCTATTCACGAGCAGAAAGTTTGAGGCACTGTTTGAAGACACGTGGGAAAAACAGCATCAACAATTTGGTTATAGGATTCTTCCATTTAAAACCCCATTCTATTAATCTTGTCAAGGAAAACATAGTTTTAAGGATTCCTTTTCATTTAATTTTTCTTTTGACATCATTTCCTTTGTTACAGTAGAAGTGATGGTTAATAGTATAGTCAAAAATCTTTTTTTTTTTGGAAATAATTAAAGAATAATTAGAAAGGAACTCATTTCTCTATCGGTTTTAGACTACCATGTAAATTAGGGTACAAAAAACTTCAAAAAAAGAGAAGAATAAAAAAGTTAGTTCAATAAAAAAAAAAAGCTCTTGATAAGTTAGTCAAAAGTATTAAAAAAATGTGAATTCGAGTGATCAATTAATAATTGATGAACAAGCTCAAACTAAATTAAAAGGTGATGAACCAATTAATGAAAACAATAACATTGAAGATAATAATGATCAGAATTATAATAATACCCTCATAGGAAGTTGTAATAAAAATATGTATGGAGAATTATTTGTAAAATGTAGAATCAATTCACCCTCAGATCCAATCTCTAAGTTCCCAAAGCGACAAATCAAAATCTAATTGACTAACTGTGGTGAGTATGATCTAATCCAAAGAATTAAAGCAAGAATAAAGCACACAAAACAATCAGAATCAACTAAAGAGCACAAAGGATTATAGTGGTTTGTCTAATAACTGGCCTACATCCACTTTGAAGAAGAATAAGAAGCTTTCACTATTCTTTGTGTTCAAGAAACAAGATTACAAAGAAAATGTAACTGACCACTCTAAGCTAAATACCAGATCATGAGAGCTTTTAGACAATATAAAATTTATCTCAAAACTGCCCCTGTAAGCTAGCTGATGTTCATCTGGGTTTGTTTCAAAGAAGACATAACGGCCAAGTGAGAGAGTTAACAGACATGTGTAAAACTCCCATTTAATATGAGCTTAAAACGACATATGATATTGCTGTTCTTCATAAGTGATCAAAGTGCGCTATCACATGCATTACTTACTCTTCCACTCAATAGTACACAAATGTCATACATCTCTAGAACCATTTAAAATCGACATGTCATACATGACTACATCTACTGATTTTCAGTTCTCTCCTAACAATATGAATAATGAAACTAGAGATGAAACTAAAGATTTTAAGGAGTTTCATTTTCCAAATAATATTTATGATTCTAGTAGATGGGAAAATATAGATACAAAATTAAGATAATACCTCCTCCGATTATACATCTTGGAGATTTCAATTTCATGTTGTGCTTATAGGATTCAATGATGAGTCTACACCTTGTCCCTCTCCGACCATCACTACTGAAAATGAAAAATAGCCTAACCCAAAATATTCCTTTTGGATTCGGCAAGATCAATTAATTCTTAGTGCCATTGCTGGGGCTATTTCTCCTAATCTTATTCATTTTACTACCTTTACAAAAACATCACAAGAACCATAGACCATTCTAGCTGCTTCTTATGCCAAACCCTCTCGTGGATGACTCATACAATTAAAAGGGGATCTTTTTCTCCTTAAAGGCATACATAAAATTATTAACTACCCGTAACATGCCAAAATAATTGCTGATGAACTTGTTATGCTTAATGCTCTTGTTGATAATGAGGATCTCATATTCAAGTTCTTGAGTGGCCTTGATAAAGATAATAAAGACCTTCGCTCAACTATTTGTGTCTGTGACAGCCTTATTACACTCTATAAACTGCACGAGAAACTCATTTGTTTGGGAAATATCGAGCAGACCTGATCGAGAGCAAACCAGACAGAACAGAAGACCTGATCGCTAGCACGAAGACACACCTGCTCGGTGCTAAAGCTAGTCGGGGTCAAATGTTCAAAGCTGGTGGGGCTCTGATGCTCGCATCTTGCTCAAGCAAAGTCAGAAAAAGCAGGAAGGTCCACAAACATAAAACGGGCCTTGGTCACACTATGACCAGTACCAAGAATAAAGAGAGACCAGAGCTCGAGCAAAACTAAACCCGAGCATAGCAGCCTCACGTCTGTAGTTTAGGACGATGAACGCTTCTTTCTGAGAAGAAGAAAGTAGCCGCCAGACGCCCCCACACTATAACGTCTTGTCACGAAAATCGATAATTGACAAGCACCCCCACGCCATAGAGCTTCATCACTGTTACCGATAACCGTCACGTACCTCTACAGTGTCAACATTTCATCACGGTCACCCATAACCATCTGACATCCCACACTACTAAGTTTTATCACGGTGACCCATAACTGTCTGACATTCCACACCCCAAGTTGTGTTACTGTGACCCATAGCTGTCAGAAAGGTGCAGGCATAATGAATGCAGGGGATGACGCCCAAGAAATGGTGGCAGGAAAAAAAAGGGACAAATATCTGACGAAGGCATAGGTAAAGGGATCTTCTTCGACTTCTTTTCCTTACAATTTCTCTGTTTTTTCTGTTCTTTCTCTGAGAGAGGGAGAATAAAATCAGAGCAAACCTGATTACTGACTTGAGCGTCGGAGGGTTTTCACCAGAAAAACACCCACCGACCTCTGATATTTTCTTTGTGTATACAGGCAAGAGGGAACCACAGTTTCAGTGAACCAAGAAACACAAGAATCAGTTGGGAGTCTTGCTCGAGGTGGGTGCGATCAGAAGAAAGCAGTATCATATTTTAGAGCGACTAGGAAACTTCATCAACATTTTGGTGCCATCTGTGGGGATCAGTTCAAAACGTCATAAGTCGTAGCACACTCCGAAAATGATGTGACAATGAGAGGGAATAGCCAAAGAGAAGTAAAGCCCGAAGAATCGGTGACTTTGAGAGAGGTAGCCAACGAGGTCCGAGATAGAGAAATGTAAAAAAGGATGGACTGGATGGAGAAGCAGATGGAGATACTGACGTCCATCTTAAAAGAACTAAGAGATGGATAAAGGAGAGCATGCAATGACATTCCCGAATCTAGTCGTGGGAATGCTGCCACCTAGAAGGATGTGGGAAATAGAGCCTAAAGGCAGAAAGTACAGAATGCAGACCATAAGAGAGGAGACAAACTTAGAGAGAGAGAGTTAAGACAACACTTATAGGACACGAGCACTGAATATGTGCCGGTTGCACTGCTGAATCCGTCCTGCCGGAAGAGCTGGAGGCCGAGTTTCGTAGGTCGGCTCAGTCGTTGAGGATATCCGAAAAAATGGGAAAACTCCGAGTTAGAGGATCATGCTAGACAATGAGTCCCCACTTTCAGTGGAGACCATAAGTGTCACAATCCCTAGAGATTTTCATTTTTCCAATTTAAAGTTTTCAGGGAAGAGTGACCCCTAGTGCACATCGAGCCCTTCAATGACATGACTGTATTATAGGGCTTGACAGCAACCCAAAGATATAGAACCTTCTTACATACCTTTGAAGGGCGAGCGAGGGAATGGTATCGCAAGATACCGTGGAGGAGCATTCAAAGCTTCGAGCAGATGTGCACGGAGTTTGTCGAATAGTTCCGAGGGGCAATAACTCCCAAAGACGATATGATGGAGTTGGTTGATATCAAACAGAGGGAGGGGGAGTCCCTTCGAGAGTTCGTCAAGAGGTATCATCGGGTAGTCATAGAGCTCAGGGCATTTAATCACCCCTAGATGTTGAGATGATTGAAGGAGGGGGTGAGGATGGGAAGGCCCTGGTACAACTTGCGGAATCCCTCGATCCGCTCATATTCTGATGCATACGAGTAGATAAAGATGGATATCGTGATTGAGGAAGAAAAAATGGTAAAGTTGAGAAGCAAGCAAAGAGGCAGAGCAAAGCGTAGGGAGAAAGGGGGGCCTGTTCAGGGTTCGTCAACATCCAGAGAGACAAGGAACTGAGCTATTCCTTACAACCCTTACCTGAGGAAGCCTCAACCGCGAGTGGGTCATGTTCCACTCTATAGGTCTCCGAGCAGGGACCAGAGAGATTACCGTTAGTTCGTGGTAACTCGTCCCGTAATCCCCCTATGAATCGGCCCGTGCAAAGCCACAACATAATTGACCGTCCACTGCCTCCACACGAGGACAACTTTCGTAGGGATAGGACCATGCAGATGATTGACTAGAGTCCTACTTATAGGCAGTACACTCCTCTGAAGGTGTCGCTAGAGGAGATGTTCCATGTCGTGGAGGAACGAGGACTGCTGTGTTCCCCAACACTAATGTCTAAGCCAGCAAATAGGAGGGACAGGAGCAGGTTTTGCAGATTCCACAATGATCATGGCCCATTTAACATCTCAGTACCATGATATAAAGAACCTAGTTGAGGATCTAGTGAGAAACCAGTACCTGGATGAATTTATCGACTGGGGACACCCGGTGGTAGAGCGGCAACAGGCAGAGGATGACCAAGTTTGTGACATAGATCGCGAACAGCCTGCTGTGAGGATAATAGCAGGAAGGCCGATGATGGCGGGAGACTTGAATATAGCTAGGAAAAACTATAACAGATATGCTTCTGCTAATCGGGAGGTCCTGCTCACTATGTTTACTACAAAGAAAGCTAGAACCAGACAAGTTTCGATCATGTGGACAGAGGAAGATGAGGAGGAGGTCCTATATCCCCACGAGGATGCCCTAGTTATAAAGGTAAATGTTGCAAACAGGGAGCTTAACCAGATTCTGGTGGACTCGGGAAGTTTAGTAGACATTCTCTTCAAGTCCACCTTAGATCAGATGGGAATGGTAGATGCAATGCTCGAGCATACGAACACCTCCTTGAAAGGATTCGGTGGAGGAAGGCTGACCCCCTTAGAAATCGTGAATCTACCAGTGACCATGGGCTCGAAGCTCTTTGAGAAGAATATGATGCTTGACGAGTTTAGCCCTTACCAGGCGATATTGGGAAGGCCTTTCGTGAGGATCACTCAATCGGTGATGTCCACCCACTACCTAGCACTGAAATATCGCATGAACGGAGCGGTGGGGGTTGTTAAGGGCGATCAGAGGGTCGCGAGGAACTGCTATGCAACAGCAACTAAGAAAGCGATGCAGGTGACATCGCTGTCTACTAGGGGGAGTCAAAGAAAGGGAGACAAGAACCCACTGAAGACTTGGAGGAAATATTGATAAGGTCAGGCTACCAGGAGAAGAAAGTTAAGATCGGCCTGGACATAAGCGAACAGCTGAGGAAGAGTCTGGTCGAGTGCTTGCGAGCTCATTCTGATGTGTTCGCCTGGTCGCATGATGACATGCCAGGATTGACTCAAGGTGGCATGCCATAAGCTAACAGATAGAAGAGATGCAAAGCCAGTAAAGCAGAAGAGGAGGTGTGTCAATAAGGAAAGATATGATGCCATGAACAGCGAAGTGGAGAAGCTGTTAAAGGCAGGATTCATAAGAGAAGTTAATTACCCTGAATGGATCTCGAACGTGGTTCTAGTCAAGAAGGCAAATGAAAAATGGAGAATGTGTGTGGATTTCACAAACCTAAACAAAGCCTGTCCTAAAGACTGTTTCCCACTGCCGAAAATAGACCAGCTGGTTGACTTCGCGGCCAGACATAGTTTACTCAGCTTCATGGACGTATTTTTCAGTTACAACCATATTCCCATGTTCAGGCAGGACGAGGAATGCACGACCTTTATCACCAATCAAGGTCTATTCTGCTATAAGGTCATGCCCTTCGACTCAAAGAATGCTCGGGAGCAACGTGTTAGAGGTTTGTGAACAAGATCTTTAAACCTCTGATTGGCCGCACAAAGGAAGTTTATGTGAACGACATGATCACCAAATCCAAGGATGCAGAAGAACATGTCAAGCATCTAGAAAAAGACCTTCGTGCTGTTGAGGGAGTACAAAATGAAGCTCAACCCAGAGAAGTGTGCCTTTGGAGTAGGTTCTAGGAAGTTCTTAGGCTTTATGGTTAATCATAGAGGAATTGAGGCCAACGCAGAGAAGATAAGGGCGGTACTAGAAATAAAGTTCCCACACACTCTTAAGGTAATACAAAGTCTTACGGGCAAGCTAGCGACACGAACAAGTTCATCTCCAGCAACGGACAAGTGCCATGTCTTCTTCCGGGAGATGAAAAGGGAAGGAAGACAAAGTGGACACCGGAATGTGAGGCAACATTTCGATGAGTTGAGTAGTACTTATTAAAGGCCCAGTTCATCGTCAACACTACAAGCAGGAGACGTCCTCTACCTGTACTTGGCTGTATCACAGTGGGCAATGATCTCGGTCCTAATAAGATAGAAGTCATGGGTACAACACCCCGTGTACTACACGAGCAAAGCCTTCCTAAAAGCTGAAACTCGGTATCTACAGGTAGAGAAATGGGCACTCGCTCACATTGGTAATAGCAGCTCAGAAGTTGAGGCCTTATTTCCAAGCATACTTAATAGTAGTCTTGATGAACCAGCCACTTAGACAAATCCTGCACAAACCAGAGACG
This sequence comes from Murraya koenigii, assembly GCA_025617385.1. Taxonomy (NCBI): domain Eukaryota; kingdom Viridiplantae; phylum Streptophyta; class Magnoliopsida; order Sapindales; family Rutaceae; genus Murraya; species Murraya koenigii. The sequence goes on from CM046814.1 coordinate 16,954,358, forward strand.
TCAGGTCGGTTGGTAAAGTGGTCAATAGAGCTCAGCGAGTTTGACATCAGCTACCAGCTCGGACAATAATTAAAGCACAAGCTCTGGCAGACTTTGTGGCTGAATGCATAGAATTAGATAAAGGCACAGACAATGAGCGAGCATCAGAGCCCCACCAAGCATTGGGAGAGCATGTTCCAGGTAAGGTTTGGATAGTTATGATAGATAGATCGTGTGGGGATCAGGGAGCGGGAGCAGAGGTAATTCTGCTTAGCCCTAAAGGAGTGGAAATACAATATACCGTGAAGCTCGAGTTCAAAGCCACTAATAACCAGGCTGAGAATGAGGCCGTCATTGCAGGACTAAAACTTGCGTTAGTGGTGAAAGCAAAGGAGGTGAAAGTCAGAACAGATTCCCAGTTGGTGGCAAGTCACCTCAACGAAAACTTCCAAGCGAAAGGCAAGAAGATGGAGGCCTACCTTCGGAAGGTGAGGCAATTAGTGGGGAAGTTCTGAGCAATGGAGATTAGGACCAGCTCGAGTATTGAGCGGGAAGGCGAGGTAATGAACTAGACCTCTAGCAGAACTTGGATGGACTCGATTGTCTCCTACCTTAAGAAAGGGACAGTGCCTGTCAATAAGAAGCAAACACGAAAGTTGAGGTGTCAAACAGCAAGGTATGTACTGATTGACCGGCTGTTGTACCAACAAGGATTCACCCTGCCGTTGTTACGCTGCCTGGACGAGGAAGAAGCCGACTACTTGCTCAGGGAAGTACACGAAGGGATTTGTGGAAACCATTCTGGTGCAAGGTCTCTAGCTTTTAAAGTCTTAAGGTAAGGGTACTTCTGGCCCATGATGCACCAAGATGCACAAGAAAGGAACAGGAGCTGCAAGAGTTGTCAAAGTTTCGCCAATTTCATAGCTCAACTATTGGAGAACCTCACTATGATGAACTTATCATGGTCATTTACTCAATGGGGAATTGATTTGATAGGACCGCTACCAAAGGGAAGAGCATTTGCTACACATGCTATGGTGGCGATTGATTATTTTACTAAATGGGTTGAAGCAAAGGCCTTGAGTAGCATTACAGAAAGCAAAAGCACTGACTTTATCTGAAGGAATGTGATTTGCAGGTATGGAATCCCTCATGTACTGGTCATGGATAATGAGAGGCAGTTTAACAACAACAAGTTCAGAGACTTCTGCATAAACATGGGAATAGATTTGAAGTTCTACTCGCCACCACATCGATAGGCAAATGGGCAAGTAAAGGCTGCGAACAAAAGTATAAAGCGTCTCTTGAAAACCAGACTGGGAGAGCATAAAGGAAAATGGGTGGATGAGCTGCCAGGTGTGTTATGCGCTTACAGAACCACAAACAGGATCGCCACTGGCGAGACGCCGTTTGCTTTGGCATTTGGGAATGAGGCAGTGATCCCAGGGGAGATAGGGGTAGGCATACATTGAACAGAGCATTTCAATAAAGAGCAGAACAACGAGCAGATTAGTGCAAATTTGGAGCTGCTGGAGGAAAGAAGGGAAAGGTCAGCAAGGAAAGTGGCGGAGTATCAACAGAGGATAGCTCGTTACTATAATAAAAACGTGCACATCCGCTGAATTAAGGTGAGGGACTGGGTACTTAGAAGAGTAAATCAGAGCACTAAAGATCCTAGTCAGGGGGTGCTAGGCCCAAATTGGGAAGGTCCTTACAGAGTCTCATAGGTGGCCGGTCCAGGGGCATACAGACTATCTTATCCAGACGGATGGGAAGTCAAAAGACCATAGAATGCAAAGCATCTGATAAAGTATTTCTAGTAGGTTCTCTTATATAATAGTGTCAATATTCAGTTTCCTGTGAATTAGAGTATGTAAAACCTTGTTCATGAATAAAAGCAAGGGAGAGCACTTCTACAATTGATTCAATTCAAGTAAGTCAAACCTTATAAAAACAAATAAAAGCTAAGGCCATAAGTTTCAGAGCCTCCTTAAGGCGAGATAAAGTGCCAAGCAAAGCCAGAGACGACTCGAATAAAATAAGCTTGCGAAGAAAAGCTAAGGCCACAAGTCTCAGAACCTGCTCATGGCGAGACAAAGTGCCAAGCAAAGCCAGAGACGGCTCGAGCAAAATAAGCTCGTGAAGAAAAGCTAAGGCCATAAGTTTTAGAGCCGCCTCAAGGTGAGACAAAGTGCAAAGCAAAGCCAGAATTGGCTCCAACAAGATAAGCTCGCACATAAAAACTAAGGCCATAAGTCTCAAAGCCTGCCTAAGGCGAGACAAAGCTCCAAGCAGAGCCAGGACTGGCTTGAGCAAGATAAGCACTTCGAAAAAGGTGCTACGACAGGGAATCTTAAAGTTTGTTCAGGGTAAGGTAACAGAGCCAGAATACATAAGGGGTAAGTCAAGTTGTTCACGTTTTTGAAAACGAGTAAAGTGAATGAAAGTCTCAAATTTCAATAAGTGCCTACTAGGGACTTATCTCACAGAAGACTTAGAACATATTAAAGGTATGAAAACAAAGTAGAAAATATGCTCTCTTTATTTCATTCAGTTCAATTAGCCGAAGCGTATAAAAAAAATCAAACAAAATCAGTCAAGGAGCTGGTGCAGATAAGCTAGCAGTTGGATCGGGGGCTTGAGAAGAGGAAGTAGCCTGAGGATCCTTCTCGGTGATGGGAGCAGCTTGAGTCTCATCGGTGGAAGGAGCAGCCTCTTCAGGCCTTACAACGGCAACTTCCACATGCAAAGGTGGATCCCTTGGTTCTTGGCTTTTGGCATCCTGTTTGTTCATGAAGGCATCCACACCAGCCTCAAGCTTGGACATGTTTAGCTTGGGGTATTCCTTACCCAAGACGGACATGATGTACTCATAGCAGAATGTTAGCCCATTATTATACTCCTCAGTATGTTGGTTGCTCAAGGAGTCCACCTTGCTCTGAAGACGAGAAGTCTCAGCTTCTATGGTCCTCTCTAAGGAAAATCTCTGGACATCGAGATCTTTCCTGGCACTCACTAGCTTGTCCCTAACCATGGACAGCTCCTTCTCGAGCTAGAACGCCTTTGACTCTGCCATAGCGGCTCTCTCATTGAACGTAGAGATTTCGGTGCAGAGCTTTGTCGATTCCTCCTGTCCTTACTCCAGCTTCATCTTCAAGCTTTGGTTTTCAGCTCTGAGTTTCTTCTCAAAATTCAAAGCTCTGGTCTTAAAGGCTATGGAGGCAGCAACAGCTCGACATGCGGAGCGCTAGAAAGAATTGGCCAACTCGTTAAGGCTAGATGACTCTAACTCATCCACAAAGCCTTCCCCTACGTGCTTTGTGAACTCCTTGACATAGGGATCAATGAAGTCGATCCGCTCCCTGGAGCATACTGATCGGGACCTGATGGGAACAGCGGTGCCAAGAACCCTTGGAGGAGCTTCTCTGACCACTCTCTCCCTTTTGGAAGGAGGAGGAAGAACCCTGACTGGTGAAGCAGTAAGGTCAACTCTGGACCTTTTAGGTGGAGCAGAGGAGCTGCTCGGGCTCTCAATAGTGCTAGACCACTTCTTCAATCGAGCAAGGATGTTGCTCATGTCTTCTTCTTAGGACACTAAGCCGAACTCGATAAGATTCTGGGGAGTCAATAATTCTTTGCACGAGCTAGCATTGTCCAAAGCAGTGTCTACATGTAACTTTAGTTCCTCTTCGATCCGATGTGATACACTCTAAGAAACTGCAGAAGACCAAAAATGACAATAGGAAAGGGTAAGAAGAGAAACAAAATCAGAAAGCATAATGAGTAGCAAATAATCTAGAGTACAAAAGCAAGAAGGAACTTGGGGAATCTCTTTGGGGGTAGAGGCTCAGCCTCAGATCACCCTGATAAAAAGAACTTACTCTTCCAATTGCCACCGGAGGTAGGGAGGTTAGTGATTGGTTTTTTGCTCTTAGAGCTAGAGGTGAAGTAATACCATCCCACATCTTTTTGGTTACTTTTCAGCTGGTAGAGGTGCTTTATTTCATCTACCACCGGCTCACCTAGATTACACCAATTCCATAGGACGTATAGCTCAGATAAGACCCTCCACCTTTTGATTCAGTTGCCCTGGTGCCAAGTGCAACTCGGAGAGGACTCGGGCAAAATAAGGTTGTAAGGGTAACTTAACACCCCACCTAAAGCACTTAAGGTAGAGGGTAACATACTCTCGAGGAGGGCGGCTAGGAGTGTTATTCTCACCAGAAAGACTAAAGTTAACGCTGGTAGGGATACGGTAAGTGGCCCTAAGCCTATTTAGATCTCATTGGGAGGTTTCACACCTTATACAGTCAATGGCAAATGACTCGGCCTCCGACCTTTGACCGGTCCTTTGCTTTTTACTTGGATGGGTTTCCTTTAAAACTCCACACTCAATGGCATCGCTGACAGTATAAATGACCTCTTCAAGACTCGGGACTCTTATTACAACCCCCCTATTGGTTTGAGAGTCACTAGAAGAAGAAGATTCTTCAAGCGACATCCTTCTGGGTTGTTGTGTGGCATATATTTTTTTTTTCTAAAGACCACAGTCTACCGAAATGGGAAACAAAAACCCATAAAACCAAACCGACAAGAAATGGAAGAAGAGGTCGGAGAATTTATACCGAGACTGATTTGAAGGGTGCAAATAGCGACGACGGCAACCGAGAAGGTAGATTTCACTTGCAAGCGGCAAACTTTAGTTTTAAGTAATGTGGGGAGATAAGAAAATGCACAACGGTGAAATTAGGGATTTATAAAGAGGAAAGTGAGTCTTTCCAACAGACAGCACGTTACTTAAGGAGGGCGTGACTGTTCAGGGAACTGCCTCTTCAAATTTTAAATGAGTGGCCCATATTAACCTACGCAACCCAAATTAAATGTGAAGTGACGAAAGAAGCATACAGCTCAATATAAAAAGGTAAAAAAATGGGGGAACCTGCTCGAACAAGTAATTTCTAGTCTTATCCCGTTTCACTCTCAAGACTAGAAACTTGGAGACTGGTGTTTGGAAATGCCGAGCAGACCTGATCGAGAGCAAACCGCATGCAGCAGAAGACCTGATCGCTAGCACGAAGACACACCTGCTCGGTGCTAAAGCTAGTCGGGGTCAAATGTTCAAAGTTGGTGGGGCTCTGATGCTCACATCCTGCTCGAGCAAAGTCAGAAAAAGCAGGAAGGTCCACAACCATAAAACGATCCCTGATCACACTATGACCAGTACCAAGAACAAGGAGAGACCAGTGCTTGAGCAAAGCTAAACCCAAACATGGCAGACCCACGTCTATAGTTTAGGACGATGAATGCTTCTCTTCGAGAAGAAGAAAGTAGCCACCAGATGCCCCCACACCATAACGTCTTGTCACGACGATCGATAACCGATAGGCACCTTTACGCCATAGAGCTTCGTCATCATTATCGATAACCGTCACATACCTCCACGAGTATCAACATTTCATCACAGTCACTCATAACCGTCTGATATCCCACTCCCCTAAGTTTTATCACGGTGACTCATAACCGTCTGACATCCCACACCCCAAGTTGTGTCACTGTGACCCACAGCTATTAGAAAGACGCAGGCACAATGAATGTAGCGGATGACGCCCAAGCAAGGGTAGCGGAAAAAAATGGGATAAATATCTGACGACAGGAGAGGTAAAGGGATCTTCTTCGACTTCTTTTCATTACAATTTCTCTGTTTTTCCTGTTCTTTCTCTGAGAGAAGGAGAATAAAAAGAGCAAACCCGATCATTAACTTGAGCTACTGGAGAGTTTTGCTTGGAAAAACACTCGGCGACCCTTGATATTTTCTTTGTGGATACAAGCAAGAGGGAACCACCGTTTCAGCGAACCAAGAAACGCAAGAATCAGCTGGGAGTCCTACTCGAGGTGGGTGCGACCAGAAAAAACAGATATCATATTTTGGAGCAACCAGGAAACTGCATCAACATCATCAATTTTGAAGCACATCTTAAGTATAAAGCATGAAAGAAAGCAAATCTCTTTAACATGTCCACTTCCGCTAATCTAGATAAAAAACTATTTTAAAATCCACGTAAAAGCTAACCCCAAACTTGTCCCTTTTATCCACCAAATCATCCACCTTTCTCTTCACACAATTATCCACCCTTCTTTCTAAATACACCGTCACCGTCAACCTCTCCACTTCCTCCTACTTAACCTTGTCCCTATCTAGTAAGTGTAAACTCTGTTGCCAACAAGGTCATTCTACGAAACATTAAACAACTTTTAGACACATTCCTTGGTCTCGTAATACTCAACCTCAAGCCTGTATTGCTATTTTACAAGCCTACATGACTACTTCTTCTGCACCTTCTGCCACCAAATGACTTTTGGACTCTAGCGCATCTCATCATATTACATAAGATCTTCCTAACTTATCTCTACATTCTGAACAACTTGTCCCTAAAAGTGTGCACATTGAATATGGCATTAGTCTACTTATTACTCACATTGGTTCCGCCACACTACCATTTTCTTCTCAATCTTTTGCTTTAAATAATATTTTATGTGGTCCATTTATGAAAAAGAATTTAATTTTTGTTTCTCATTCTATTCTAATAATAATATGTCTGTTGAATTCTTACTAACTTCTTTTTATATGAAGGATCTTCGCACGAGGGCAATACTTCTGCAGGGAGCAGCTAGAAATGGTATTTATGAATGGCCGCTTCCGTCATCCACAACCAAGTCTGTGCTTGCCTTTTCCTCAATCAAAGTTCCCATTGATCAATGGCATTATCGACTTGGTCACCCGACTTCTAATGCTTTTCATCATTTAGTTTCGAGTCAAGCTTTACTTTTATCGTCACCATCAAGTGCTTTGATTCTCCTTGTAATTCTTGTCACTGCAGTAAGGCTCATAAGTTACCATTTTCATCTTCTTCGCTTACAAGTTCTAATCCTATTAAATTATTGTACTCTGATGCGTGTAGACATCTCTAGTTCTTATGATGCCTATATATATTATGTTGATGCCTATAAATACTATGTTATCTTTGTCATTTATTTCATTCGCTATATTTAGCTTTACAATCTTAAACAAAAATCTGATGTCCATGACATTTTTATTCGGTTTAAAGTATTAGTAGAAAATTACTTTAACCATTATATTATTACAATTTACAAGGATAATGGAGGCGAATATATCTCATAAAAATCCTTTCTTACTACTAATGGCATCTTTGACCTTACTAAACCACTGCACACCCTAGAACATAATGGCCTTTCTGAGCTTCATCACTACCATATAGTAGAAACTGGACTCGCTTTGCTCATCATGCAGACATACTTTTCACTTTTTGGCTACATGCATTTACTACGATGTATACCTTATTAACTGTATGCCAACTTTCTCAATGAAAACTTCATTTGAAAAATTATTTGGCTATTAACCAAATTACTTTAAATTAAAAGTATTTGGTTGCCTCTATTATCCGTGGCTACGACCATATGGGTCTCACAAACTTGCTCCTCGATCTCTCCCTTGTGTATTTCTTGGTTATTCCTCCACCGTACATATATATCAGTGTTATGATCTAACCTCAAAAAAAAAAATATCCGTCTCTGTCAAGTCAATTTTATCGAGCCAATTTTTCCATTTTCTCAATAATCTCTCCATCTTTCACGCCCAACAGATGTTGCTTTCCAAGAATAATTCCAATCCTCTCCACCTTTGCCAATTTCTGAATCCATTGCTCTAAAAAATCAATCTTTTGCATGACATCCAATAATTTCAATAAATTCCCACCTCCCAAATTTTCACTACCCACCAAATCTCGCTTTGGTAATCCGTAAATTCACTAATCAAACTCCAATAGTCTCTCAACACCACTCACTGAACTCCTCTTTATATTCCTCCCATTCTAATCCTCCTCCAATTGCGTCTTTACCAATAGATAATAACGTGTTCAATTATGAGCAACATCACTCAAGCAACATGCATTGTACGTCATCCGTCGACCCTCTTTCATCACCTTCTGCTCCATCTCCTTCAATATTAAACAACCCACCTCCTACATCTCAACTACCATCGCACACCACCTAAAATAATCATCCGATGCAAACTAGAGCAAAGAACCACATCCATAAGCCACTTACAAAACTAAGCTTTACTACTGTCTATACACTAGCCTCCTAAACTAAACCAACCTCTGTCTTTGAAGCCCTTGAACATCCTGTATGGCAGACAGTTATGTCTAATGAGTTTAATGCACTTCTTCGTAATGAAACTTGGACACTTGTTCCTTCCAACCCCTCCTAAAATTTAGTGTGTTGTAAGTGAGTGTTTCGTATCAAACGCAACACCGATGGATCTATAGAATGCTACAAGGCCTGCCTTATTGTAAAAGGTTTTCACCAATGATTCGGTATCGATTATCATTAGACATTTAGTCCTATCATCAAGCCAACAATTGTTTGTCTTGTCCTTAGTCTTGCACTCTTTAAAGGCTAGTCTCTCGAACAATTGGACATTAGTAATGAATTCCATCATGGTCACTTACTTGAAGAGGTCTGTATGGCTAAACCCTTGGATTTTGTTGATAAGAGCAATCCCACACATGTGTGTCATCTTAAAAAGGCTCTGTATGGTCTTAAACAAGCCTCTTGTGCTTGGTATCATGAACTATAACAGTTTCTACTATCTTATACGTTTGTCAATTCTCTTTCAGATACCTCTTTGTTTATTTATAATCACATACAGCTAACAATGTATCTTTCAGTATATGTGGACGACTTAATTCTCATAGGAAGCGACAATTGTCTTCTTAGCTAATTCATAAAGCAACTTGCTACCAAATGTTCAATTAAAGATCTTGGCACCCTCTCATACTTTCTTGGCGTTGAAATAATTCCATCAAAATCAAGTGTTCTCCTCTCATAGCACAAATATATGCATGATCTATTAGAGAAGGCTGACATCCTACATGCCAATGCTGTTCATACACCTATGTCTCTCAATCATGTGCCAAGTCTTCATGATGGTGTCTCATTATCAGATGCCAATGCATATCGATCCATTATTGGTGCCCACCAATATTTATCTTTTAACTGCCTAGATGTTGCCTTTACTGTCAACATGTTGTCTTAATTTATGCATCGCCCAACCACTTAGGTATAAAGATTACTTCGCTACCTTAAGCGTTAAAAGATAACTTGTTGTTGTCTAAATGGAAATTCTCCTTTACTACTTCATAGCTTTTCTGATGCAGATTGGGTAGGGAACACTGACGATCAAACATCCAGAAGTGTTCATATCGTATTTCTTAGTCATAATACCATCTCTTGGTGTTCGAAGAAATAACGTACTGTCGCTAGGTCTTATACCTAAGCTGAGTACTGAGCAGTTGCTTCCATCACTGCTGAAATTACATGGCTTCCTTCATTGTTGGGTGAACTTGGAATTTACTTGCCTACCATAACCATTATTTATTATGAAAATATTGGGGCTACGTGTCTTTGTGCAAACCCAATCTTTTGCACTCGTATGAAATATATTGCCATAAATTTTCACTTCGTGAGGGAAAAAGTGGAGAACGGTGACATTTGAGTCTCTCATGTATTCTCTGCAGATTGCACTTACTAAGCTGCTTTTTCGTCACTGACTAAATACACTTAGTGTCAAGACTGGTGTCCTTGCAATGGACACCATCTTCAAGGGGCATATTAAGGAATCATTGTAGTCAACTATCGCTTGATTGTATAGTATCTATTTTTGATTGTAAATATTTTATTTTTGGATAGTTATTGAACTTTGGGAAGTTAACAATAGGTGAATTATTTATTTTTCTTTCTATGTAGTCTTATAAATTGTATCAATTGTAATTGTCTCGTTCAATGTTAATTAATCCATTCTTCTCAATTCTATATTCTTTTCTAAAATTTTCATCTACTGTTACATATTACATGGCGTATAGGACGTTATTTTAGAACTTTATAATTTTTTTATTTAGGTGATTTTGATGTTTTCTATTTTTAATTAAAGCTTGTTATGGTATGGGTTTTTATTTTTTATTGTGTTTAGTTTTACTTTTTAGTTAACTTAGGGAAGTAGGTTTCCTTTATTATAAATATAAAGGTATTGTTATTGCTTTCATAACTTAAACCGTTACTTAACAAAAAAAATTGTCCTTTATAATTTCCTTTGGGATTATCTATCAAAATTTTATAGTCATTTAGATTAGAGCGTAATTTAATTTTTCTTAATGTTAATAAAATCTCATGGAGTCTTTTGAATTAGAACAATATCTAATCACCCTTACATTAGAGTGTAACTAAATTGCGTTGATTTGGTCCAGTACTAAAATAATATCTAATGTTTTCTTATCCTGTCAATCCGCTTACACTAACCTACTCCGTCAATTGGTATGAAAACGATTATGTGTGAATCACAAAGCTTTCTTAGCTACTATACATCTATCCTCATCAATTCCATTATTAAAGAAAAAAAAATTGAAAACCCTAGCATCTGTTATCGAACCCACCACTAGAATCATCATTAGTTGACGACCAAACCCCAGCTAACCCCATTGACATTTCCTACCATAAACCACCACAACACCAACCGAAAACCATGTCTCCACTATTTAACCTACTGCCATTCAGCCATCTTTACAGTCGATCACCACTACAAGAATCCTTAGCCTTTACAAACCAAAACCTAACCAATAGCTTTACTAATCATCGTTGTAATCTCTATTGCAAAATGCCACCTCACTACCATAAGCCGCTATTGCTTCAATTTATTTTTTAAGTCAATACGCCACGAGTTGGCTTTCACCACCACCATTACTATACTCCTCACCATCATATCTACTAAATATGACCATCTCTGCGACCCGTCAGCCAGACTTAAGCCAAAAGTTTAGCCTTATTTATAGTTTTGCCCTTGACCTTGTATTTGTGATTAAAATATTCAAATGGCCTCTTGTTTCGAATGCTTGATGCAAATTATAGTCCTAAATATTTTCTTTCATGGTTGGATGAGATTGAGAAATGCATGATGAGAGTGCTTTACAGTATGTGTTTTGTCTTTTATTTTCAGTATAATTGTGATTTAGTTTCCATTTTTAATTTAATTTAGGGAAGTAAGTTCTCTCTTTTATAAATAAAGAGGTTTTGTTACTATTTCCATAACTTTAGCCTTTGCTTAATAAAAAGCCCCTCTTTTATAATGTTGTTGGGATTATCCATCAAAATATCTCTTGCAGAGTCATTTAGACTATAGTGTCATCTAATTTCAGTTAATGAGCTATTAGAATCACAGTCATTTTAATTAGAACAAGACCTAATCACAATTTAATTAGAACAAAACTTAATTGTGTTGGCTTGGTACAGTACTAAAATGATATCTAGTGTTTTCCTACCCTATCAATCCACTTCCACTGTCCTGCTTCGTTAGTATTGATGTAGGATATTATTTTAAGATTTTTGAATTTTTTTATTTAGGTAATTTTGATATATTTTATTTTTAATTAAAGTCCATTATGGTGTGTTTTAGTGTTTTTTATTAGTATAATTGTAATTTAGTTTGTCTTTTTATTTTAATTTAGGGAAGTAGTTTTCCTTTATTATAAATAGAGAGGACTTGTTATTTTTTCTATGACTTCACCTTTGTTTAATAAAAAACGCCCTTTTTATAATTTCCTTTAGGATTATCAATCAATTTTTTTTTTTGTAGAGTCATTTTGATTAGGGCGTCATCTAATATTGCTTAAAGTGTTATTAAAATCTTATTAATTCATTTGGATTAGAATGAGATCTAATCACGCTTTGATTAAAGTTTAACTTAAGCACGTTTGCTTGGTCTAGTACTAGAACGATATCTACTATTTTTCTACCCTATTAATTCGCTTCCGCTACCTAGCTCATCATTACATTAAAAAACTACACAAAGGAGAAAACTATAATAGAGTACAGTGAATATATTCAAAAGATTTTGAAGATTTTGATAAAGTATATTTTTTTTCCTGAAAATTATTCAATGCAAACTTTAATAAAAATCAACTAATAATGAAGGAACTAACGATTGGAAAATCCTTAATTTTAAACTTAAAAGTCGTGAAACAAGCAATGAACATATTTCTATTATGAATTTATAGTTTGAACGAGAAGTAACATTGTTCAAAAAAAAAAATTATGGACAAATATATTCAAGAAAAAATCAATAAGGAAAAAAAATATACTTTATCAAAATCTTTTGAATATATTCACTATCCTCTATTATGGTTTTCTCATTTGTGTAGTTTTTTAATGTAATGATGAGCTGGGTAGCGGAAGTGAATTGATAGGGTAGGAAAATAGTAGATATCGTTCTAGTACTAGACAAATACTAATAAGAATTATTGCTTTTGTGAAGAATCTTGCTAAAAATAATTTAGTATTTTGTGGAAAGAATAAGAAGATAAACCAAAAGAGTAATGGAAACCTTTTACATTTAATTAATATAATTGCAAATTTGATCCAACAATTCAAGAACATATTAGGCATATTAAAAATAGCAAAATCTATAATCATTACTTTTGGCATAAAATAGAAAATGCAATAATTAAAAAGATTAAAGAAGCAAAATATTTCTCAATCATGCTTGATTGTACTTTAGATACGAGCCATCAAGAGCAAATGTCTATTGTATTAAGTGTTGGATCCTTAATCCAACATTGTTGATCCTCAATCGAGTGTTGGGCATATATGTGAATAATTATATATTGCAAATTATCTTAAAAATTTAAGCCCAACTAAAAGTGATTTATTAAGATTTTTAGTAATTTGGGCTTTAATGTATCTAATATGATGATGTGGGCCTTTAATTTGCTGAGTCTTAAAGGTAATTTCTATTTTTATATTAGGCTAAAATATGAACACCTAATGATAATATGAAAGTTATCTATATAAGTAGTTATGGTCGCCAGATTATATGTAACATTCTATTCTTTTTTGACATCTCATCTTTAGAATAACATGTTGATTTGGAAGACAAACCATACGGCTTTAGGGATTAATTCAACATTATGGTTTAAGGTACGCTTTCGCATATTCGATTTTTGATTCTTGGTGATACAACATGAATGTTCTTGAATTTTAGATGATGATTTTCACTAAAGAATTATTTTCTAACAAGTGGTATCAAAGACTATTCAAGTTAAATTGTTGAGAAAAATTGGTGGTTGTCCTCTAGCATAAAGAAATTTATTAAGGAAATTCAAAATTAAGAAAAATAGATATTCGACAATTTATTTAAAAAATAATAATTTGATTTAGGTTAGTGATAGCTACTGCCACTACTAGCAAAACTACTACCAGCCTGGGTTGCCCAGGCCACATAGGAGATAAAGAGCTGTAGTGTTCTAAACAAGCAGTAGCCATTGCTGCGCATGAAGAAGCAGAAAAAAAAACAACTAGCAAGCCGGTGAAAGAAAGTCATGGCCACCTGTCGCATTACGATTCTGACCATTGGGCATTAGCAACCAAGTATGCAGCTTGGTAAATGCATAAGGCAGTGGCCATGGCTACTGCATCAGGAGAAAGCAAAAAATAAAATAAAAAAATTAGGGTTTGAGGAGTCTGGGGCTAGTTCAGGATCTGGGTCGAGTCTAGACTAGCTCTGACTCGGTCAAAAGTTGACTATTGACTTTGGTCAAATTTTTTTAAGGGTAATTTTTTGTGAATTTTTAAATTCAAATATTGGTGTGTGTGTGTGTGTGTGATAATGTGTATTGAGATGAATTAATTTGAGTAATATATCATAAAAGTGACCTCTCTTGTGGAATTAATTTTTTTTAATATAAACGATTGTGTGTATGTAATTTATGTGAATATTGATCAGAGTAAATGCAGGTCTATATTTAACAGAATTGCATGTTTACTTGTAGTAATGAACACGTAATGGTTTTTTTATTTTAAATATGAATAAAAAATCGACCTAAAAAAAGATTTATTGTTTGATATATTCTTATTATTAGTATTTGATTACTATAACAAGATATCATTTACAAGTTCATAATTTTTTTTGTAGATGAAATATTAATGAAGTGTCTGGTATTTTCAAATGGGATTTACCTTTGTTTTAAGTTATTTTTGTTTTTCTCTGTTCATTTATGATTCCTGTTAATATTATTGTCATCATCAATTCTGTTCCTATGCTGAATGACTCTAATTTCAAGTCACTGTAAGAGAACCTCTTAATAGTTTTCAAAGTTATTGATCTCTACCTTGCGTTAAGGGCTTATTCTCCTCTAACTTTTATAGATGAGAGTATTTTTTATAACAATAAGGATTTGAAAAAAATTACAGAAATTAAATCGCATGTATATGATGATTATGAAAAATGCCATTTCAAAAGCATTTAGGGCCACAATATTTGAAAAGATAAATAGGCTAAAGAGCTTCTTGCAGACATTGAAAAGATAGAGATAGCAATGAGGTGGAGTATGGAAGAGGAGGCCTACCTTATTAAAAATTTTACCCCACTCCTACCCTATTTCCTAATAAATTTAGTGGGGCGAGGATGGAGAATCCTCATGTGGGAAATGATTTCTTCATCCTTACTTCATTCCCTATTTACTTATTTTTATAGTAGGTATCGATATATAGCTTCAATAATTTAAAAATTA
>CM046814.1:16969072-17077814 GCA_025617385.1 Murraya koenigii
GGAATATGCCCAGCATGAATCCATTGTAGGCTCGAGCAAGAAGAGCTCGAGGAGATAACACAATTCAAACATGAACCAAAATCGGGCTCGAGGCGAATGAGCTCGTAAAATAAACACGAGCAAACGTCGGTTCAAGTAGATAGAGCTCACGAGACAATCAGAAGGCTTTCAGCCTAACTCAAGGCAAAGCTTTGCCATGCATAAGTTAAAAGATGATACAAGCAGTAATAAACTTGGGTAAAAAATAAAATAAAAGTCCAACACTTATAAAATTCCCACTTAGCGAGCACATGAAGTCAATCCCACACATAAATATAAAATGAAAGAATATGCATACAGGTACAGAAACAAGTTGTCCAATATATGCTTGTTATTCATTAAAATGATTACAAGTACAAGGAGTTAAAAAAAAAAGAATAAAAGAGTTCAAGCAGTAGGGACATCATCGCAGCAGCAGAGGGGCATCATCGCCAGCCGCAAGAAGGGCGTCACCAGCAGCAGCAGGAGGAGCATCGGCAGTAGGAGAAGGAACAACTTCCTCGGTTCAATCGGGGCTCTGGAGGGAAGCTTCGCACCTTGGATGGGGACGTCGTGAATGCGCATATACTCAGCAACACCCACTTGGACCTTAGATAGGTCGACCTCTGGATGTACCTTGCCCAAGGCATACACGAGGAAGTTATAACTGAAAGTCACCCCATCGTTGTACTTGGTCGCGAGCTGGACCTTCAAAGAATCCACCTGCCTCTGGAGACGAGAAGTTTCCCCCTCTATGGTCTTCTCAAAGGAGAATCTCTGGATGTCCAAGTCCTTCCGAGCCTCGAGTAACTCCTCCCAGATAAGAGACAGCAACCTCTTGAACTGGGTAGCCCTAGAGTCTGACACCGCTGCCTTCTCTACGAGGGTGGAGTTCTTCTCTTGAAGCTTCGTATTCTCCTCCTTCAACTGCTCATGACTTTGCTCCAAGCTCCAAATCTCTACTCGAAGCTGCTCCTGAGAATCTTGAGTCTTGACCTTGAGCCTGGTCACACAGAACTGAGCACGGAGGAGAGGCGCTGAGAGCATTAAACAACTGTCAACATCACGAGATTCCGACCCATCCAGAATCTATTGCTCATCTCCCGTAGAAGTTCCTAAGGTAGGGCTCTGCACGGCCAGACCGACCGCCTCCTCACGACGCTGGGCCGAGGGCGAGTCAAGTCGCAGCCCCTGACGCTCGCGAGGAGGACCGTCTTCTCCTCGCTCTACCTCCTGAGCCGAAGGGGAAGTTCGAGCAGGTGGAGGTGGAGCATCCGTATTGGCTCGGGGTCTCTTAGAGCTGCTCACACCTCCGGAGGTCCCTACACGCCTATGCATCATGTCAAGCACCCCCTCATGTCTTCCCCTGGCACCAAACTGAACTCCAAATAATTTTGGGGTGTAAGCAGCTCCCTGCACGAGCTCGCGTTGTCAAGTGTTGTTCTGACGTATGCTCGGAGCTCTTCCCCAATTCTGTAGGATGCACCCCAAGAAACTGCAAAAACAATCAAGGCAGAATAGTGAGAACAAGTATGAGCAGAAGAACTAAAATGAAAATTTATTGGACAGATAAACAACCAAAAATGCCATGGAACCGGAGGGATCCCCTCGGCGAGAAGTGCAGCATACCCCCATTCTCCTTCAACAAAGAAGAATTTGCTCTTCCAGTTGCCACCAGAAGTAGGGAGATCAGTTATGGGCTTTTTACCCTTCAGGCTGGAGGTAAGGTAGTACCAACCAAAGATCCTTCTGGCCGCACTTTAGTCGATAAAGATGCTTTATTTCCTCTACCGAGGGTTCACCCAAATTGCACCACTTCCACAAAACAAAAAATTCAGAAAGAACCCTCCACTCATTCGGGTTCACCGCCTGGCCAGCCGAATTTGACAAAACCCGGCAAAATAAGGTCGGAGAGGCACTGACTCCCATTCAAGCACCCAGTGGAAGATAGTATACCCTGGAGGGACTACCGGAATATCACCCTTGCCCTAGCACCCGCAACTCCACACTCGTCGGTATATAGTAGGTGTGCCTAAGCCTATTCAAGTCTAAATGTGTGGTTTCACACCTCATAAGGTCAACGGGTACCCTCACCCTCCGACCTTGGCCGGCCCTCTCTCCCGATGCGGCTGGGTCTCCGCACAGCAACGCCTTTCTGACTAGAATCCCTCACCGGAACTACACTAAGGGGTTCTACTTCGCTAGAAGAGGAAGATTCCTCGGGTGACATCCTACGGGCTCACTGGGTATCCGACATTCTTTCCTAAAGCACAGTCTACCCAATTAGAACTAGAAATCCAGAAGAAGGGAGAACAGAACGGTGACAAGAGATAGAAGAGAGGTTTATACCTGAGTGCAGAGAGGAATATATATGGCCGGAAATCGCTCTGACGCAGAAGAGGAAGATGAGCGAATAGTTGCATGCGGGTTAATTTCGGGGTTTAAGCAAAAACGAGCAATAGGAGATACAGTGAAGAAATTGGGGGTTTTTTAAAAGGGGAAAGTGCGTCTCTTCAGCAAACGGCACGTAGATCAAAGGACGCGACCTTTCGAGTAACGTCTCTTCAAAATTTGAACGCACGGCCAGGATCCGTCCACGTGTCCCGCATTAAATGCGAAATGATAGAAGCGGAAGACAGCTGGAAAACATGGGGAAGTGGAAAAGGCCGGAAGCTCGCCTATTATCGATAAGTTTCTAGCCTTATCTCGCTTCACCCAAAGACTAGAAACCGGGGACCGGTGTTTGGGTAATATCGGCGTGTCTCCTCGAGGCCTTCCAACTGAATAAGACACCCTGTGGTCAATCCAGCTCGAGCAGAAGTCCCTATCGCCGGCACGAAGACGGCCTCACTACACGTCAAAGCTGGTCAAGGTCGAGGAATTCATAACCGTCCGAGCTCCGAGCTCTCTTGCTTGCTCGAGGCCATCAGGCCCTGTCAAGGCTGGACAAGGACGAGGAGCTCGAAGTCTGGTCGAGACACGAGCTCACCTTTCTGCTCGCTGGATTCAAGTTTTCGAGCACAATTGGGCCACGCCAGTCATAGAACAAATGGAACGCGAGACCTGGTTCAGATGATCAACCCGATTTGCTACGTAAACTTGGCACAACTTTCGATGTCCGATCAAGGCCCCACATGGTATGGTGGCGGATCGCTGTCGATGGTCGAGCACATGCCCCCACGGTGTCATCATTCCTTGCGCGCATGCCCGACATTATGATTTGACCATGTGAACCATGCTAACCAGACAGTCGCGCATCCCCAGGGAATATTACGCTAATCCCGGCTGTCAGAGGGACCCAGACACCACTGACGCAGGAACGGATGATCTCCGAGAGAAAGGGCAGGAAAAATGGAGAATAAAAGGAAATGGACGGGTAAGTTACGGGGACACAAGTTCTTCTTAGTTTTGCCTCCCTCTACTCTGATTTTTTTGGAATTCCATTATTCAGAAAGGAAGGTAAAAATACCCCTTTCATTCTTCCGGTCTCTTTAACTAAGAGGGATACTAAAAAGAACAACCCGATTACTGACTTGAGCGTCGGAGAGTTTTCGCTGGAACAACACCCGGTGACCCCTGACCTTGTTTTCTGTGAGTACAGGTCCGGGAGACTTCCGTTCTGGTAAAGACAGAGGAATCAAGATAGGAAGGCAGTCCTGCTCGAGCTCGAGCTAACCGCGAGCAGAAGGTTTTTGATACTATTTGAAGGAACGCGAAAAAATAGCATCAACAATTTGATTTACAAATTAATGTTTATTATTTATAATTTTTTACTTCCCTTTATTATTAACCCTATGTTTATAATTTAGAGTGAATGATTTAGGGAATGGATAATTACAACTAAAATCTTAGTTGTTAAAATTAATTATTGATCTCATTACACACATAATCTAATGTGGCTAACGTATGTATACATATTGATTTATGTATTATAGACAACTGAAATAGTAAACAAAAAAGAATTAAGTAAACTAGTACAATAAATACATTCAGTGGTTCACTGTCTATTGTTCTAATGGAAATATTCAAACGCATCAAACCTAAAGATATAAATTTAAATTATATTACATAGTAAAAATATTACAGAAATAATTGCTAATCTTAGATAAGCAAATGTTGCATTGGTGGACACCCACAACTGGTTGCATTGGCAATTTTGTCCTCCAGCCTGGACTCTAGTGCTTCTTCGTTGAGTAGTTTGTTGCCAACTTCGGAGGGACCTAACATATGTACTGTTGGCGGCATAATTACTTTGACTAAATTGTATAGAGGTCAGGTGAAAGCTATGACAGAGAGAAGTGTACTTACTTTTCCTTCAGCTTACTTAAACTGACACTTAATGGAGCTACAATGCGCCATCAATCACGTGATAGAGATGGATGCTTCAACGCACACAGCATCAGATTGTTTATTTATAGATAAAGGGCCTGCGGGAAATTTAATTTCTTCTACTAACAAATCAGTGTCTTTCGCCAGAAGATGCCTTTTATGTTCAATTGCATTGGAGTTCTTAATGTACCTCGGAAATTGATGGGGAATGTAGAGATTTTTTTTTGTGTAGGATACTGAGTTTTGGGTTGGCTGATTAATGCAGTGTTAATATCTTAATATTAACTACTAAACTGTAACACCAAAATTAATACTATAACGTCTCTTATTCATTATGAACAAATTCCCCATTTTTCACCTTTCCCACAACGACGCTTCGGTGCAAATAAAGGAACCACTTGTAACAAATTTCCAAAACGCCGATGCTGCCGACATGCAAAGTTAGCAAGTTTTTGTAAGGCGCCTTGGGTTTTCTTAAATCAATTGAGAAAGAATGCTAATGTCATAGGACCATGTTTTTGTCTTCTACGACCGCGTGACTGTGTAATGGAGCTTGTACGGTTGGCCTTTTTTAATTGTTAGGCTGACAGTCTCTAGCGCAATATTTAAATTGGGTAGCTCTATTTTCATATATGCACTAAACATTTAACTTGTTATAAAGATCTTATTATCTCAATTAAATTTTATTTAGTGCATGCAATGTCAATATCACAATCGTAGTTAATCATTTTTATGTTCGAATATTCGAAGATTCGTTTTTCGTGCGCTTCAATAATTTCTTCTATCTTCATTGCAATGATTTTCAAATCTCACGCTATAATAAAATGTTGTCCAATTTCAACAACTGGTAACGTGTTATTGGTTTTGACGTTACTGGGAAAAAAAAATAAAAATGTTACACTCTCATAACGGGCTGTATGTGATGATTGAAAGCGCAAGGCGAATAAAGAATGCCAACTGCTTCGTCAAATTAATGCAGTTTGGTGATCCAAATTATTATTAATTTTAATTTCAAACAATAGCAACAACATTTCAAGTCACGATGTTATTAATAATACCAAAATATAAATTACGCTATACTATAAACTTTAAGAATAATGATAATGATGATGATGACAGAATGGCAACAATAAATAATAATATTACTGATAACATTAACAGTAGACCTAGTGGCACCCCTCTAAAATTCTTATAAAACACCCTTCTATAAATTTACAATTTTATTCTCAATTAAATAACATATAAATTTGGAATAAAAATATAATTAAATCGCAATATCATCTTCTAGCAATTTAAATAGGAATATTAATCAAGAATTTAGAAAACTCTCAAAACAGCATGAGCCTAATAATTTTAATACATATACATACATACATATATACATACATACATACATATATATATATATATATATATATATATATATTGTTAGGGTAATATCGAGCAGGTCTCCTCGAGGCCAACCCATCTCGAGCAGAAGACCCGACCACTAGCACAAAGACAGCTTCATTAGGCGTCAAAGCTGGTCAAGGTCGAGGAGTCCAAGACTGGTCGAGCCCGAGCTCATTCTTCTGCTCGATATCCTCATAGCTCATCAAAGCTGGTCAAGGCCGAGGAGCCCGAAGGCTGGTCGATATCCGAGCTCATTCTTCTGCTCGAGGTCTTCAAGTCCTCCGAGCACAACTCAGTCACGGCACAGAAGAAATGCAAGATCTAGATACAGTCAGTTTGGGACAGTCCGACCCGTTTCCCCAGCGACTCAACACGACAATCGATGCCCGACCAATGCCCCACGCAGTATGGTGTCGTCACTGTTACCGATGGCCGGCACACACCCCCACAGTGTCATCATTTCATGCGGGCATGGCCAACACTATCATGAGACTGCGGGAACCCATGCCCACCTGACATCCCGCATTCCCAAGGTATGCCGCAATAATCCCGGCTGTCAGAGGGGGCCCAGGTACCATTGACGTGGGAACGGCCTCCCCCGAAGAAAGATGGGCAGGAAAACAGAAGTATAAAAGGAAAATGTAAACAGAGGCAAGGGGTTCCAAAATTTTAGACAAGTTCTTCCTTTTTTTTATCCTCTAAATTCACATTAGTGATTCTGACCAAGAAAAGGCAAAAAGTACCCTTTGATTTCTCCGGTCTCTCAAACAACGAGGGATACAAAAAGAACAACCCGATCATTAATTTGAGCGTCGGAGAGTTTTCGTTGGAAAAACATCTGGCGACCCCTGACTTTATTTCTGTGAACGCAGGCCAGAGAGGATCGTCATTCCGGCGGATAAAGAAGAATCGAAATTGGAAAACAGTTCTGCTCGAGCTCGAGCAGACCGCGAGCAGGAGTCTGATTGACACTATTTAGAGGCACGCAAAAAATAGCATCAACATATATATATATATATATATATATATATGTATATATATATATATTAATTAGGAATTTTTTACCATATTAAAGTAAACGATTAGCTAACGAACAAAAAAATACACAATCTAATCTAATGTATTTTGTGTTGTAGTATATTGAAAATTTATGTTTTCAGAAGCAAACATTTTAGCTCACTTCTGCTTTTAATATGGTCAGAATACTACAAGTGGATACCCAATGTTGATGCAGCTTTTCCCGCGTGCCTCAACAGTGCTTCGAACCTTCAAACAGTACTTCCAAACAGCTCTAGCAGGACTGTTCAAGCCTTCTGCTCGCGGCTTCAAACAGTACCTCGATCCTTCTGCTCGCTATAAGCTCGAGCAGGATTGCCTCCTTTGTCCCGTTCCGCGGTCTTCTTCAGAACAGTGATTTCCCGGACCTGCACTCACAGAAAACCGGGTCAAGGGTCGCCGGGCGTGTCCCGGCGAAAACCCTCCGACGCTCAAGTCAGTAATCGGGTTTCTCTTTTTTGGTATCTCCCTTAATGAGGGAGGCCGGAAAAAATGAAAGGGGTATTATTTCGCCCCCCCTTTTTGGATAAGTATGGTGTTTTTAGAAAATCAAATGAGAGAGATTTGAAAAGGAAGAACTTGTGAATTCGAAAATCCAACCTTTGAGAATCAAATTCTTCAACCCCCGTAACGATCTCCTTCGTTTCCTTTTATACTCCATTTTTCCCGCTCTTTTCCTTTCCAGGCTGTCCACTCCCACGCTAGTGGTATCTGGGTCCTTCTGACAGCCGGGTTCGGCGGAATATTCCCTAGGGATGAGCGGCTGTCCCCTTAACCCGATTCACGTGGCCAGATCACCATGTCGGGCAAGTGCGCAGGGAATGATGACGCCTTGGAGGCACGTGCCTGCCACCGACAACAGTATCACCACTCCACCATGTTGGACCCTTGTCAGACATCAAAAGGTGTGCCAGGATTCTGAGAAAACGGGTCGGGTTTCCCTGGGTCGGGTCTTGCCAGCTGTGCTCGTAGATCTCTGCGAGCAGGAGAAATGTGCTCGGCTCTCGACCTTAACCAGCTTTGACCTGAGGGACGACCTCGAGCTGGTGAGGAGTGCCTAGTCTCGGTCGCTCCGAGTTCCCCGACCTTGACTAACTTTGACCTTCCTCGATGATCTCGAGCAGATTGAGAGCTCTGAGCTCGACCTTGACCGCTTGACGTCCCGACTTCGCTCGAACTAGGCCGTCTTCGAGGTCTCTTACTCGAGCTGGAAGGGCTTCGAGGGGCCTGTCTGATATTTACCCAAACACCAGTCCCCCAGTTTCTAGTCTTTCGAGTGAAGCGAGACAAGACTGGAAACTCAGTAAGGATGGGCCGAACTCGCAGCCTTTTACGCTTCCCCACGTTTTTCTTGCTCGGCCTCGTAGTTGGTCGTGCTTGGCTCGCCACGCGGGACTTCTGGCCTTGGTATTCTTCATGAGCTTCTTCTGCTCGGGCCTGCATGACCGAGGTGTCTTCCGGTATCACTACCGCTCGGGGTGTAATTGACCGAGGTGTCTTCGCTGCTTACTCCCGCCGGCCTCGCAATCGAGCGAGGTGTGTTCTCATTGCTATCTTGCTCGGGCTTGCAATCGAGCGAGGTGTGTTCTCATTACTCTTGCTCGGTGAGTTAATTGACCGAGGTGTCTTCTGCAGTTACTACCGCCGAGCCCTTCTTGAACCTCTCGCCGAGCATCCAATTGACGCAACGTGACACCGTCCCACTGGGACTTCGGCCGAGGAGTTCTTCGGGATCTTTGCTCGGCCCCGCAATTGACTAAAGTATCTTGTTAGGTTACTCCTGCTCGGTCCCGCACTGACCCAAGCTGAGCATCGTCCCGCCTAAGACTTAGGCTTGGGAGTTCCGGATACTCCCGCCGGCCTGCACTGACCCAAGCATGGCACCATCCCGCCTAAGACTTAGGCTTTGGGACTTCTAGCCAAGGAGTTCTTCTGAACTTCCGTCCAGCCTCGCAATTGACCCAGTGCTTGCTGATACTCCCGCCGGCCTCGCACTGACCCAAGCATGGCACCGTCCCGCCTAAGACTTAGGCTTTGGGACTTCTAGCCAAGGAGTTCTTCTTGAACTTCGCCTGGCCCGCAACTGACCCAGGCTTGCCGATACTCCCGCCGGGCCTCGCACTGACCCAAGCATGGCACCATCCCGCCTAAGACTTAGGCTTGGGGACTTCTAGCCAAGGAGTTCTTCTTGAACTTCCGCCTGGCCTCGCAATTGACCCGAGCTTGCTGATACTCCCGCTCGGGCCTCGCACTGACCCAAGCATGGCACCGTCCCGCCTAAGACTTAGGCTTGGGGACTTCTAGCCAAGGAGTTCTTCTGAACTTCCGCCCGGCCCGCAATTGACCCAGCTTGTCGATACTCCCGCCGGCCTCGCACTGACCCAAGCATGGCACCGTCCCGCCTAAGACTTAGGCTTTGGGACTTCTAGCCAAGGAGTTCTTCTGAACTTCGCCTCGGCCCGCAATTGACCCGAGCTTGTCGACACTCCCGCCGGGCCCGCACTGACCCAAGCATGGCACCGTCCCGCCTAAGACTTAGGCTTTGGGACTTCTGGCCAAGGAGTTCTTCTTGAACTTCTGCCCGGCCTCGCAATTGATCCAGCTTGCTGATACTCCCGCCGGGCCTCGCACTGACCCAAGCATGGCACCATCCCGCCTAAGACTTAGGCTTTGGGGACTTCTAGCCAAGGAGTTCTTCTAACTCGCCGGCCTGCATTGACCCAGTTGCGATACTCCCGCCGGCCTGCACTGACTCAAGATGGCACCGTCCGCCAAGACTTAGCTTGGGACTTCAGCAGGAGTTCTTCGAACCGCCTGGCCTCAATGACCCAGCTTGCGACACTCCGCCGGCCTGCACTGACCCAAGCATGGCACCATCCCGCCAAGACTTAGCTTGGGACTTCTGCCAGGAGATCTTCTCGAGCCTTTAATCGACCCGAGGTCTTCCGATGACACTCCCGCCTCGGTTTTCAAACAACCTAAGCTTGGCACCGTCCCGCCTAATGAGTTAGGCTTGGGACTTCATGCCGAGGAGTTCTTCTTCCGCCGAGCCTTTTAATTGACCCGAGGTCTTCGATGAGACTCCCGCCTCGGTTTTCAAATAACCCGAAGCTTGGCACCGTCCCGCCTAATGAGTTAGGCTTGGGACTTCATGCCGAGGAGCTCTTCTTCTCCTCGAGCCCTTTAATCGACCCGAGGTCTTCGATAACACTCATGCTCGGTTTTCAAACAACCCGAAGCTGGCACCGCCCCGCCTAATGAGTTAGGCTTGGGACTTCATGCCGAGGAGCTCTTCTTCTCCTCGAGCCCTTTAATCGACCCGAGGTCTTCGATAACACTCCGCCTCGGTTTACAACAACCCGAAGCTGGCACCGCCCCGCCTAATGAGTTAGGCTTGGGACTTCATGCCGAGGAGCTCTTCTTCTCTCGAGCCTTTTAATCGACCCGAGGCTTCGATAACACTCCCGCCTCGGTTTTCAACAACCTGAAGCTGGCACCGTCCCGCCTAATGAGTTAGGCTTTGGGACTTCATGCCGAGGAGCTCTTCTTCTCTCGAGCCTTTTAATCGACCCGAGCTTCGATAACACTCCCGCCTCGATTTTCAAATAACCCGAAGCTTGGCACCGTCCCGCCTAATGAGTTAGGGCTTGGGACTTCATGCCGAGGAGTTCTTCTTCCGCCGAGCCTTTAATTGACCCGAGGTCTTCGATGAGACTCCCGCCGGCCTCGAATCGACCTAAGCTGGCAACCGTCCCACTGGGACTTCCGCCAAGGAGTTCTTCTCGCTTCGTTCTTCATTTTGAACTTACATTATAAATGCTTTTCTTATTCTTACATACATTTGTACTTTTACATATCCCATCTTGGGACGAAATCTTACATTAGCATTTTATAATACAAGGGACTTACCGGAATACTTCCTCAGACTCGTAGTGCTCCACTGCCTCGACCTCGCTTGTCCTGACGAGCCAACCCAGACGCCTCCCGGTCCTGCTAATTCCTCGCTTTGCAGCCTTTTCCTCTTCGATTTCCATATCCAGCTTCACCCGCTCATACGCATCCGAATATGAACGGATCGAAGGACTCCGCAGGTTATACCATGGTCTCCCCATCCGGATCCCATCCTTTAATCCTCTCGTAGCTCGGGATGGTCGAACGCACCAAGATCTAGGACCGATCTATGGTATCTTTGATAAACTTCCTGAGGGACTCTCCTTCTTTCCGCCTCACTCCGACCGCCCATCATGTCATCCTCGGGGTCACCGCGCCTGAATTGTTCCGCTAACTCCCCGCACATCCGCTCAAAACTCAAAATGCTTCCCTGGGAGTCTCATGCGTACCATTCTCTCGCCCTTCCCTCAAGAGTGAGCTGGAAGGCCCCGCACCTCGCTGCCGATGCACCTTGCACCCCGCCATGTCATCGAACCGCTCTACGTGTACTAATGGGTCACTCTTTCCCGAATATTGCAGATCCGGAAGCGAAAGTAACGTGGGATCGTGGACACCCATGATCTCCGAGGAGAGAGGAGATTCATTGTCCAAAGATTATTCGCCACTTGGACTCTTTCTTGCCTCCAAGATCTTCCACAACTTGTGCCAACCTCGCGACCTCTCCCTCCAACTCCTCCGAACGAGAGGTCAGGTGCCTCCTCGCAAATGTTGGCGAGACCCCTTCCTCCATGTTTGTTTCTTCTCTCACTGCAACATTCGGTGCCCGAGGTCTTGGCTTCATCTCCCGTGATTTTCCCGAACACGAGCGTTCCTCTACTGGACTCGGACATCGCTGCATGCTATTCTCCGTCCTTCCCCGAATTCTTGTAATGTGGAGGTCATAGTTTCGATCTGCTTTTCCATCCGATCCATTCTTTCCCGGATCTCCTGCTTCGGGCCTCATTGGCCATTTCTCTCAAAGTTACCGATTCTTCCGGACTTACTCCTCTTCGGCTGTTTCCCCTCATCGTCGTGTTGTGTGTCTTCAATGTATTAGGAAATCAGGCTTTTTGTGCCGATCCCCACAGACGGCGCCAAAATGTTGATGCAGCTTTTCCCGCGTGCCTCAACAGTGCTTCGAACCTTCAAACAGTACTTCCAAACAGCTCTAGCAGGACTGTTCAAGCCTTCTGCTCGCGACTTCAAACAATACCACGATCCTTCTGCTCGCTATAAGCTCGATCAGGATTGCCTCCTTTGTCCCGTTCCGCGGTCTTCTTCAGAACAGTGATTTCCTGACCGCACTCACGAAAACCGGGTCAAGGGTCGCCAGGCGTGTCCTGCCAAAACCCTCCGACGCCAAGTCAAGAATCGGGTTTCTTTTGGTATCTCCCTTAATGAGGGAGGCCGAAAAATGAAAGGGTATTATTTCACCCCTTTTGGATAAGTATGGTGTTTTTAGAAAATCAAATGAGAGAGATTTGAAAAGGAAGAACTTGTGAATTCGAAAATCCAACCTTTGAGAATCAAATTCTTCAACCCCAGTAACGATCTCCTTCGCTTCCTTTTATACTCCATTTTTCCCGCTCTTTTCCTTTCCAGTCGTCCACTCCCACGCTAGTGGTATCCGGTCTTCGACAGTGTTCGGAATATTCCTGGGATGAGCCGTCCCTTAACCCGATTCACGTGGCGATCACCATGTCGGCAAGCGCAGGAATGATGACGCTGAGGCACGTGCCGCCACCGACAACGATCACCACTCCACCATGTTGGACCCTTGTCGACATCAAAAGCGTGCCGTGATTCCGAGAAAACGGGTCGGGTTTCCTGGCCTGGTCTTGCCACTGTGCTCGTAGATCTCTGCGAGCGGAGAAATGTGCTCGGCCTCGACCTTAACCGCCTTTGACCGAGGGACAACCTCGAGTCGGTGAGGAGTGCCTAGTCTCGGGTCGCCTCAAGTTCCCCGACCTTGACTAACTTTGACCTTCCTCGATGATCTCGAGCAGATTGTAGAGCTTGGAGCTCGACCTTGACCGCTTTGACGTCCCGACTTCTGCTCGAACTAGGCTGTCTTCGAGGTCTCTTACTCGAGCTGGAAGGGCTTCGAGGGGCCTGTCTGATATTCCTCGAGGGGCCTGTCTAATATTTACCCAAACACCCAATATGTGTGCATGCATGCGTGCGTGTATAAGATTCACCATAATATTATATTATTCATGAAATTGAGATGTAAATCACTCATTGATAATGCCATCTTCTTGTTCTCCTTGCTTCTAAACCTTTGCATGATTCTTATTCAAGTTCAAAGTTGCCATCTTTAATTACTCTTTTATTCAAAAGTAAAATCTTGAGACTACAAACAAAGAAATTTTATGTTTTCTACATAACATTATTTGAAGAAAATTAAGGTATCGAAAATGTTGCAACTCCAACCAACTAGATGAAGATAAACTGCACAAATGTTATTGTATCATGGACAGAGATTGAAAGACGTGGCTGCATTTAGAAAGGCTCTTCAAGTGTTCGTAATTTGTGAGGGGTCAACTTGTAATGGAAAATCGAAGCCATTCTGTCCGTTGTGAGTGTTCTGATCTTTCGTACAACTAGGTAATCAAAGCAGCTAGAGTTCTAAATAGGAAGACAATTATTGTTACAGAATTTATTCTAGAACACAAATGCGCCCCCAATGTGTCAGACCATTCCAATATCGATCAAAGTGAATTTTTTTCTTCCTTTAAAAATTCGTGTCTTTTCTCATTTCCCAAATTACATTTTTCATATTAACATTTCCTTATTCTGTAGGCCTGTGATATCATCTTCCATCTCCTATACGAGTTCAACATTAACATTTTGCCCACAAACCTATAACGTAATTGTACTGTTTTATAATCTATCTATTACTTTGACGTCAGTTGATGCTTTCTAACTGTTTTGGCTTCTTTAGGATGATATCTTCCCTCTCACGCTACCTACACGTCTTTTGATATCCATTGTCACCAATGCTTTTGAAACCACGTATATAGCCGCTACTTGCGCCTACTTCGCTTCTTTGTTTGCTTGTCACTAAATACTTTTATAAATGTGTCTCACTGCTTGGGTAATATCGGGCGAGTCTTCTCGAGGCCCTTCCACTCGAGCAAAGGATCGACCACGGGCATAAAGACGACCTCATTAGACGCCAAAGCTAGTCAAGGTCGAGGAAGTCGAGCCATCCGAGCTCCGAGCTCTATTGCTCGCTCGAGGTCGCCTCTCCGGCCAAAGCTCGGTCAAGGTCGAGGAATTCAGAGCCGTTCGAGCCCCGAGCACTCCTTTGCTCGCTCAAGGTCGCCCACCCTGCCAAAGCCGGTCAAGGTCGAGAACCGAGCACTCATTTCCGACTCGTGAAGGTGAGTTCCCGAGCACAACCGGGTTGCGCTAGTCACGGGACGAATGGAATGTAAGACCCGCCTGTGGCAGCTCAACCCGCTTTCTTAGGATCCTGCCACGCCTTTAACGTCCCGACCGTGGTCCCACATGGTATGGTGGCGATATTATTACCGATGGCTCAAGACTTGCCCCCACGGTGTCATCATTCCTAGTGCACATACCCGACATGGTGATCCGCCACGTGAACCGGGTTAAGGAGACAACCAAGCATCCCTGTGGAATATTACGCCAATCCTAGCTGTCGAGGGACCTGACACCACCAACGTGGGAGTGGACAACTGGAATTGGAAAGAGCTGGAATGGAGTATAAAAGGAAACGAACGGTACGCTATAAGGGTCGAACAAATTGATTCGCAAAGAGGTTGGAAATTCGATTCGTAAGGGGTTGGAAAATTTCACTCACAAAAGGGTTACAAAAAATATATCCGTGTTCTTCCCATTCTTATTTTTTCTCTCGATCCGGATTCTCCGAAAACCATATTCATTCCAAAAGCGGAGGGCTGAAAATATCCTTTCATCTTTTCGGTCTCCTCACTAGCGGAGATACCAAAAGAACAACCCGACATCGACTTGAAAGCATCGGAGGGTTTCACGGAACACGCCCGGCCACCCCCGACCTCGCTTTCTATGAGTACAGTCCGGAGATCTCCGCTCGAGAAGACAGATGGAACAGACGGCGGAGACAATCCCGCCGAGCTCGAGCTTATCGCGAGTAGAAGGTTCGAGACATCGCTTAAGGTTCGAGGCACCGCTGAAGGCACGCGGAAAAATCGCATCAACATCCTTTGGCGCCTGCCTCGGGATCGGACAAAAGCCCGATTTCCTAATACATTCAAGCCACACAACGCAACAATGAGGGAAACAATGTAAGAGGAGTAAGTCTGAAGAATCAAGAACTTTGAGAGAAGTGGCCAATGAGGCCTGTAATAAGGAGATCCAGGAAAGAATGGATCTGATGGAGAAACAGATGGAGACTCGACCTCCTTATTGCAAGAACTCGTGGAGGGACGAGAAAAGCATGTAATGATGTCCCGTAGTCCAGCCGTGGAATGCTCCTGCTCGGAAAATGTAGGAGATGGCTCAAAGACCTAGGGCACCGAATGTTGCAGCGAGGGAAGAAACAAACATGGAGGAAAGGGGATCCCGTCAAGACTTACAGGACACGCACCGACCTCTCACGCGAAGAGTTGGAGGGAGAGGTGCGCAGTTGGCACAAGTCGTGGAAGACCTCCGGGAACGGAAAGAGCCCAAGTCGGCGAATAATGCCGGATAACGAATCTCCACCTCGACGAAGATCATGAGTGTCACGATCCCACGTGACTTCCGGCTCCCGGATCCGAAATTCTCGTGAAAAGCGATCCATTAGTGCACATAGAATCGGCTCAACGACATGATGGGGTGCAAGGATTGTCGCAGCCTCAGAGGTGCCGGCCTTCCCACTCACCCTGGAGGGAAGAGCGAGGAATGGTACCGCAGACTCCCACTGGAAGCATCTCGAGCTTGAGCAGATGTGCAGGAGTTCACAGAGCACCCGGGCGCAGAACCCCGAGGATGACATGATGGAGCTCGCCGAGCGAGGCGTAGAGAGGGAATCCTCCGGGAGTTTGTCGAAGATACCATAGATCGGCCCTAGACCTCGGTGCTCAACCATCCCCAAGCTCGAGAGGATTAAAGGATGGGATCCGGATGGGAGAACATGGTATAATCTACTGAGTCCTTCGATCCGCTCAGTATTCTGGACACGTATGAGTAGTGAAACCGGATATGGTAATCAAGAAGAAAAGTCGCTAAACGGAGGAACGAAAGTAGTCAACGGAGCAAGGAGGAAGGAGAAAGGGGTCCCGCCCGAGGACACAAGCTCCAAAGGCAAGAGTGGACCGGTCGCTCTGCATAACCCTTATCGTAGAGCTCCCCACCGCGGATAGTCCCCTCACCACCTGCAGTCTCCCGGCCGGATCACAGAGAGTACAAAGCGCCATGATGGCCACACATCCCGCAACCGACCACCAAGCGCACTCGAGAGTGAGCCACAACAGATCGATCGCTCATCGCCACCCCCACCGAGAAGTTTCCCAGTGGATAGGCGATACAAATGGTGGAACAGAGCCCCGCCATTTAACAAGATATCGAGGTCGAAGGTATCTCTCAAGAGATACTTCAAGTGGTCGAGGAGCGAGGATCGCCGAGCCCTCCAACGCCGATGACCAAGCCAGCCTAGCAAGCTTGAACAAGGGCGGCTCGCTGCTTCCATGGAGACCACGGCCACCCACATCACAAGGCTGCGTGATTTGAAAACCAAGTGGAGGATCCGTTAGAATCCAGACTGGATGAGTTTGTAGGCGAGGGCATCCATTTGTCGAGCAGCAGCATCGAGGAAGCGTGACCGGCCTATGAAATAGACACGTAATCACCGCCCACGAGAGTAATCTCGTGAGGGCCAACGATGGCGTGAAGTTCCAATAGGGCTCTGAAAACTATCGCAGATACGCCGTAGCCGGCCGAGAAGTCCTGCTCACCGCCTCGCCGCCAAGAAGGCCAAGGTTCGGCAGTGCCAATCATGTGGACTGGATGAAGACGAGGAGGGGTGTCAGACTCTCACGAGGATGCCCCGTGGTAAAAGCCAATGTAGCAAACAAGGAAGTTGATCGAATCATCGGTCGACTCGTGGAGCTCTGTGGATATTCTCTTCAAATCCACACTCGAGGATTTAGGGATAACAGCGCGAGCCTCGAGCATACGAGCACTTCCTTGAAAGGATTCTGGGAGGAAAGCTAATACCTCTGGAATCATCATGTCGGCAAGAACCATGGGCTCGAGGCCTTTCGAGAAGAACATGATGCTCGGATTTCGTGAGTAGTAGATGAAACCAACCCATACCATGCAATTCTGTGGAGGCCATTTACGAGGATAAGCCAGTCAGTGCATGTCCACCCATTACTTGGCCCTAAAGTATCGAGTAAATGGGGTCGTAGGAGTCGTAAAAGGCAGCCAAAGGGTGGCGAGGAGTCGCTACGTCAGTAGTCGCCAAAGAAACTATGCAGATAACCTCACCGGACACGAGGGGGACTCTAGGAACCAAGATAAGAGTCGGCCAGAAGTTGGAGGAGGTCGAGGTGAGAGTAGGAAACCCCGAGAAGAAAGTCCGAATCGGCTCGGCCCTAGCGAGTCGTCAAGGAAAAGTCAGTGGAATGTCCGCAAGCACACGCAGATGTGTTCGCATGGACGCACGAGGATATGCCTAGGATCGACCCGTAGGTGGCGTGTCACAGTCGACAAGACGGTGAGATGCTAAGCCGTGAGGCGTAAGAGGAGATGCGCCAACCAGAGAGATACGAAGCCATCAATCGCGAGGTTGAAAAGTCACTGAAAGCGGATTCATACGGAGGTATCCTACCCCGAATGGATCTCGAATGCGTGCCGTGAAGAAGGCAAGTGGAAACGGAGAATGTGTGTCGACTTCACTGATGTGAACAAGGCCTCGCCTAAAAGATAGCTTTCCACCACCAAGATAGATCAACCGGTGGATTCTACTGCAGGCAGGGTCGCTTAGTTTCATGGATGCATTCTCGTGATATAACCAAATTCCCATGCACCGATCAGACGAGGAGTGTACAGCCTTTATCACCAATCGTAGGTCAGATCGCTATAAGGTCATGCCTTCGACCTAAAGAATGCAGGGTGACGATCAAAGGCTAGTGAACAAGGTCTTCAAGCCATTGATCGGCCTGACTATGGAGGTATATGTAGATGACATGATCACCAAGTCTAAAGACGCAGAGGAGCATGTAAGGCATCTAGAGGAAGAGCATGAGCGGGCGTAGCTTCTATCCCGCTATTACAGCCTTCAATCCCGCGATCATCTCTTACCTCAAGGAAGGGACAGTGCTTACCGATAAGAAGGTGCAAGGAACAAAGCAGCCAAGTACACTCTCATCGATGGAGTCTTATATAGACGAGGGTACACTCTCCCTCACTGCAGTGTTTAGACCAAGAGGAGGCCGATTATGTCCTCCGAGAGATACACGAGGGAATCTATGGAAATCATTCTCGCGCGAGGTCCTTGGCTTTCAAGGCCTCGAGGCAAGGATATTTTGGCCTCGCATGCATCAAGATGCTCGTGAGAAGACAAGAAGTCGCAAGAGTTGCCGTAGCTTTGCCAACTACCTAACTCACCTCCCGGAGAACCTTACGGTGATGAATTCGCCATGGCCGCTTGCTCAACGGGAATTGATTTGATCGGGCCATCGCCGAGCGGGAAAGCATCCGCCACCCATGCCATAGTGGCGATTGATTATTTCACCAAACGGGTCAAAGCTGGAGCCTTAAGCAAGATCACGCAAGGTAAAACCACCGACTTTATTCGGAAGAATGCGATTTGCGGTACTGGATTCCTCATGCTAGTCACCGATAACGGGAGGCGCTTGATAATGGCAAGTTCGTAGACTTCGCCGTAATCTGGGATAGAGCTGAAGTTTTGCTCTCCTCACACCCGCAGCCAACGGGCAAGCAGAGGCCGCTGAATAAAACTATAAAACGCCTCAAGACAAGACTGGCAAGCAAAAGGAGCCTCGGTGGACGAGCTGCCTGGTGTCTCGTGGGCTTACGTAACCACACACAAACGGCCAATCGGAGAGACCCCATTCTCCTCAGGCGTTGGGCACGAGCAATGGTTCCCTACCGAGATAGGAACTGGGATGCACCTGACGTAGTACTTCAACGAGGAGCAAAACAACGAGCAGATGCAGTGCAGGTCTCGACTTACTGGAAGAAAAGAGGAAAGTGGTAGCTGCTAAGATCTCGTAGTATCCACAGAGAGTGGCTCATTATTACAACCAAAATGTACACATTCGCCGGCTCTGTGGGTGATCGGGTACCGAGGAAGGTCAACCGGAGCACGCAAGGACCCGAGGCAAGGTGTACTAGGACTAAACCGGAAGGTCCTTATCGAGTCACTCAATTAGCGGGACCAGGAGCATACCGGCTAGCTCATCCAGACGTAACGAGAGGTCAAGAGGTCGTGGAACGCACGACTCTCGATGAAATATTTCCAAGAAGTCTCCTTGTATCATGCAAGTGTTAATGTAAGATTCCTACCCAAAACGGAATGTATAAAGGTGTAAATGTATATGAGAATAAGAAAAGCATTCATAATGTAAGTTCAAAATGAAGACCGAAGCACAAGAACAAGCTTGGGTCAATTGCAGCCCGAGCGTAAGATCAAGAAGTGCTCCTGGCCGAAGTCCCAAAGCCTAAGTCTTAGAGCGGACGGTGCCACGCTGGTCAATTACAGCCCGAGAAGGAGTTTCACGAGAAGAAGCTTGGGTCAATCGCAGCCCGAGCGTAAGAAGTCACGAAGAACGCCACGGCCGAAGTCCCAAAGCCTAAGTCTTAGAGCGGACCGTGCCTAGCGTGAGTCAATCTGCAGCCCGAGCGTAAGAAGCTCATGAAGAACGCTACGGCCGAAGTCCCAAAGCCTAAGTCTTAAGCGGACTGCGCTCAGCGTGGTCAATCGCAGCCCGAGCGTAGAAGTCATGAAGAACGCCACGGCCGAAGTCCCAAAGCCTAAGTCTTAGGCGGACGGTGCCTAGCGTGGGTTAATCGTAGCCCGTGCGAAGCTCAGAAGAACGCCACGGCCGAAGTCCCAAAGCCTAAGTCTTAGCGGGACCGTGCCCTAGCGTGAGTCAATCAGTAGGCCCGAGCGTAAGCTCAAGAAGAACGCTACGGCCGAAGTCCCAAAGCCTAAGTCTTAGGCGGACTGTGCCTAGCGCTGGTCAATCTGAGGCCAAGGCGAGCTCAAGAAGAACGCTACTGCCAAAAGTCCCAAAGCCTAAGTCCTAGGCGGACGCGTGCCTAGCGTGGGTCAATTGCGAGCCCGAGCGTAAGCTCAAGAGAATGCTACTGCCGAAGTCCCAAAGCCTAAGTCTTAGGCGGGACGCTGCCTAGCGCTGGTCAATTGCAGCCCGAGCGTAAGCTCGAAGAACGCTACGACCGAAGTCCCAAAGCCTAAGTATTAGGCGGGATGGTGCCTAGCGTGGTCAATTGCGAGCCCGAGCGTAAGCTTCAAGAAGAACGCTACTGACCGAAGTCCCAAAGCCTAAGTCTTAGGTGGGACTGTGCATAGCGTGAGTCAATCGGAGGCCCGAGCGAAGCTCAAGAAGAACGCTACGGCCGAAGTTCCAAAGCCTAAGTCTTAGGTGGGACGCGTGCCTAGCGTGAGTCAATTGGAGGCCCGAGCGTAAGTTAAGAAGAACGCTACGGCCGAAGTCCCAAAGCCTAAGTCTTAGGTGGGACGGTGCCTAGCGTGGTCAATTGCGAGCCCGAGCGTAAGCTCAAGAAGAACGCTACGGCCGAAGTCCCAAAGCCTAAGTCTTAGGCGGGATGGTGCCTAGCGAGGGTCAATTGCAGGCCCGAGCAGAGGCTCAAGAAGAACTCCTGGCCGAAGTCCCAATGCCTAAGTCTTAGGCGGGACGGTGCCATGCTTGGGTCAATTGCAGCCCGAGCAAGAGTAACACCGTAAGAAGCTGGGTCAATTGCAGCCCGAGCGTAAGCAGCTCACGAGGAACACAAAGGCCGAAGTTCCAATGCCTATGTCCTAGGTCGAACAAAGTGCTCGCAATGCTAACTACCGATGAAGGAAGTTCATGAATAATGCTAAGGACAAAAGTCCCTAAGCCTAAGCTCTAGGAGGGGCGGTGTCTAGCAAGAGCCAGATGTAGGCTCAAGCAAGTTAAATGAGCTCGAAAAATAAACATAAGGCTTTTAGCCCAATTCAAAGCGAAGCTCTACCATGTATAGGTTAAACAGCATTACACTTAGGCATAAAGAAAATAGAAAGTCCAACACTTAGAAAATTTTTACTCAGCAAGTATATTCGAAATCAATTCAACATAGAAGACAAGAGCATGTGCGCACGAGCATTCAATAGAGTTGTTCAACGTGTGTCTTTTTATTTCTTTGAAATAATTACATATGTAAAAAAAAAAACTCATGCAGCAGGAGTGACGTCGTCACAGCAGTAGGAAGATGGGCAGCATCAGCAAGAGGGACGTCGTCAGCAGCAGCAGGAGGAAGGCCAGCATCAGCAGGAGGAGCAGTAGAAGGGACATCAGCAGGAGGAGCAGTAGAAGGGACATCAGCAGGAGGGGCACCAGCAGGAGAGGGAGTGAGCTCTCTGACAACACCTTGGGGCTCGGACGGAACAACTTCATGAGTGCTCATGTACTCAGCTACATACCCTTCAACCTTAGACATGTCGGCCTCGGGGTATGCCTTACCAAAAGCATACATGAGGCAATCAGAATGGAGTCTACCCCATTGTTGTACTCGTGGCAAGCTGGACCTTTAAAGTGTCAATTTGCCCTTGAAGACGAGCAGTTTCCCCTCCTATGAGCTGCTCGTAGTAAGATTTCTGAGTGTCCAGATCCTTTCGAGCATGCTCCAATTCATCCTTGGTGTCAGTCAGCTCCCTCTGAAGCTCAGAGGCCTTGGAGTCAGCCACTGCTGTCTTCTCTGCAAGATTTAAGTTTTCGTCCAGAAGCTTTTTATTTTCCTCCTTCAGCTCGCTCACAACTTACTCTAAGCTCTGAACCCTTGCTTGAAGTTCTTCCTGGGAGCCCCGAGCTGAAGCCCTGAGAATGGTCGCAGCCGCTAAAGCTCGGGAGGAGAGTCGCTGGATGGCGCTGAACAGCTCGTCAGAATTTAAGGACTCTATCTCATCCAAGAATCTGCTGGTCAATTCCTCATTGTAGGCCCTCAGGTAAGGCTCGGAACGGCCAGGCTGACTTTGCTCCTGCACATTGCCGGTTCGGGGGCGAGCTGGATTAGCGGTCCTTTGTCTCCTGCGTGGAGGACCTTCCTCTGCTCGCTCGGTCTGTCGAGCAGAAGAGGTAGCTCGAGTGGATGGAGGCGGAGCACTCGTTTCTGCTCGTGGCCTCTTTGAGGTGCTCGCACCTTCCGTCGTCCCTACGCGCCGATGTAACATCTCACGCATCCTGCTGCTCATCTCTTCACTTGGCACTAAACTGGACTCCAAAAAGTTTTAGGGTGTTAGCAGCTTCCTGCACGAGCTCGCGTTTGTAAGAACGGTCTGCACGTTTGCTCGAAGCCGCCCCCAATCGAATAAGAAGCACCCCAGGAGGCTGCAGATACGACCAAAGCAAAGTAATGAGAACAGACACAAGCAGGAAAACTAAAAGTAAAATCCACAAGACAGATAAACGACCTGGAGTGCAAAAGTGCCGCGGGACTGGAGGGACCCCCTCGCTACGAAGTGCAGCTTGCCCCCACTCTCCCCCAACGAAGAAGAATTTGCTCTTCCAGTTGCCACCAGAGGTCGGGAGATCGGTGATGGGCTTTTTACCCTTCAGGCTGGAGGTAAGGTAATACCAACCAACATCCTTCGGGCTGCACTTCAACTGGTAAAGGTGTCTGATTTCCCCTACCGAGGGCTCACCCAGATCACAGCGCTTCCACAACACAAAGAGTCCGGAAAGGACCCTCCACCCATTCGGGTTCAATTGCAGACGGAACCCAGACAAAACCCAGGTAAAGTAAGGCTGGAGAGGCAGCCTAACCCCCTATTTGAAGCACTCCAAGTAGAAGGTCGTGTACCTTGGGGGATGGCTAGGGATCTCACCCCTGCCCGGCAACCTTAAGACTACACTATCGGGTATATTGTAAGTATCCCTAAGTCCATCCAAATCCAACTGGGTGGTCTCACATCTCATATGATCTATGGGGTATTCCTCACGCTCGGACCTTTGACTGGCCCTTACCCTTTGATGCGACTGGGTCTCAGCCGCGGGTAATTCCCTCTCGGACTAGAATCCCTCACGGGATTATACTAAGGGGTCAGTGCCTCACTAGAAGAGGACGAATCCTCCCACGACATCCTACGGCCTGTTGGGATTTGACATTTTCTTTTTCCTAAGGAAATAAACTAACGGAGTTCAAGTAGGGAAAAACAGAGTGGCAGGAAATGGAAGAGTGGCTTGTACCTGAACGCGAAAGGAAGTATGGTTGGCCGGAAATCACCTTGACAGAAAGAAGAAGACTAGTAAACGGCAGAGAGCAGATTAATTTTGAGTTTGAACAAAAAGTGAGCAAATAGAGGGAACAATGAAGAAGTTAGAGGTTTATAAAGAGGAGGACGCGTCTCTTCGACTAGCGGCGTGCGTTTCGAGGGACACGACCTTTTAGGTAACGTCCCTTCAAATTTTAAACGCACGGCTGGGATCAACCCACGTGTTCCGCCATAAATGCGAAATGATTGAAGTGGGAGACAACTGGGAAACGTGGAGAAGTGTAAAAGGCCGCGAATTCGGCCCAGTCATGGGACGAATGGAATGTAAGACCCGGCCCAGGGCAGCCCGACCCGTTTTCTCAGGATCCCGTCACGCCTTTTAACGTCTGACCAGGGTCCCACATGGTATGGTGGCGGTACTATTGCCGATGGCCAGCACATGCCCCCACGGTGTCATCATTCCTAGCGCACATACCGACATGGTGATCTGGCCACGTGAACCGGGTTAAGGAGACAGCCGCACATCCCCAGGGAATATTACGCTAATCCCGACTGTCAGATGGACCCAGACACTACCAACGTGGGAGTGGACAGCCTGGAAATGGAAAGAGCGGGAAAAATGGAGTATACAAGGAAATGAACGGGTACATTACAAGGGTTGAACAAATTGATTCGCAAAGAGGTTGGAAATTCAGATTCAGAAGGGGTTGGAAAATTTCACTCACAAAAGGGTTACAAAAAAGATATCCATGTTCTTCCCATTCTTATTTTTTTCTCTGATCTGGATTCTCTGAAACACCATATTCATTCCAAAAGGGAGGGTGAAAAATATCCCTTTCATCTATCCGGTCTCCCTCACTAAGGGAGATACCAAAAAGAACAACCCGATTACTGACTTGAGCGTCGGAGGGTTTTTGCCGGAACACGCCCGGCTACCCCTGACCTTGTTTTCTGTGAGTGCAGTCCGGGAGATCTCCGGTCTGGAGAAGACAGTGGAACAGGACGAAGGAGACAATCCTGCTCGAGCTCGAGCTTATCACGAGCAGAAGGTTCGAGGCACTGTTGAAGGCACGCGGGAAAAACTGCATCAACATCTACGCTATCGATTAATGGGAAAAATATTAATTATGCACTGACTAATGCGACTTACCTGTTATTATTATTAGTACCTGTTCATTTATTCTCATTTTTGCATAGTTTATTTTCATTATATTATTTCATATTGAAACAGTCGTTCTTTCTTTAGGCATAATTGATGGTTTTATTCCCTTAGAAATATTCTCTTATTTCTCACACATTTACATCTCCTGCATAAGTTTGGGGACTTTGTATTAGCCAATCTATCTAATGCATATAATAGCAATTACAATAATAAATTTCCTAAAAATAATACTCTTAAAAAAATTTACTCATCATTGACATTTGACCTAACACTCACTTCATTTTCCTTCTGCGAGTCCTGCATTAAATGTTCGAGCACATTAGTACGAAGATATCCATTCATTCCAACAAATTCTGATTCCCTAATAATGCCACAATGTTCATAACATATATTTCAGCAATCCCTACATCACCTTTCCAAGAATCCTCAAACCTATTCCCATACCCAAAAGGGCCGAAATACTTTCAATGGGGGTACTTCGGGTCTGTCCTCCATAGTCCCCGATTTGGTCGGCAAATAACACCCATACTCCACCCCATTCTACTTTCAATTTCGACACAATTATTCTTTTTAGATGTTCCAATCCTTTTCTCTATTCAATAAATTACATAAACTTTGATATACCCAATCCACATTTTCCACAAATTATCAAACAGTAACATCACTAGAAAACCAAAACATTTTAAAACACATACATGCTTATTCTAATTTTTACAAGATAAAAAGCATTATTTTTACACCACTTCAACATAAACATGGAATGGCTTATGAGGAACCATCACCAATCTAGCAATACCTCTTCATAAACAATCTTCAATGATGTGATGATGCACATAGTAATATTCTTCATAATCGTGTAGTGACATAAGAAAACATAATAAATACATGTTTTCCCCTTCTCAACTTTGTAAATACTTCAAAATATCAAATAATTTCAAACAATAACCCTAAAACCTCTATATCTGCTCCACGTTCTGGTTCCTCAACAATTTTTGCTTTCGCCTTATAGGTACATTGCCACAACTATTAACATAATACAAATGACAAATCACATTCAACTACTTATTGTTTACACTAAATTAATGCATGTATATAAATTACAATGTAATCCATATACATCCACAAGTAGCATGTATCCATTATATAACTTTGACTGCATATCAAACCATCCAACGTGCTTTGATCAACCTACACTTCTTTGTTTGAACCTAATGCTTATTCGACTATCTTAATTATAACAATGTTTGTAACTGCAAATCAGATCCACCAATCAATATATAATTCAAATACTAATTTTCATCAATTCACTCATGCTCTCCAATGCATTAATCCACGTGTTATTGCTGCTTTCTGGTCGCTCCAAGATGTTGATGTTACCTTCTGGTCCCTCCAAGATGTTGATGTTACCTTCTGGTCGCTCCTTCCTCCACCAGGATTTTCAATTGGTTCTTGCATTTCTCTATTCACTGAAACGATGATACCTCCTCGATTGTATTCAAAGAGAAAGTATAAGAGTTCGCCGGGTGTTTTTCCAGTGAAAACCCTTTGTCGCTAAAGTAAGTAATCGGGTTGATTCTTCTAAATTCTCTGTCAAACAGAGAAAAATCGAAAAACGAAAAACGAAAAACTAAAAGAAAAAGAGAGATCCTCTTCCCCCCCTTCGTCAAATATTTATCTTTTTTTTTCCTTGGGCCCCTTACTCTGTTGCCATGCTCTAAATTTATTGCACCTGGGTGTCTTTCTAACAGTTATGAGTCACAGTGACAAAACTTTATAGTGTAGGGATGTCTAACGATCAGGGGTCACAATGACAAAATTTTGGGTGTGGGGGTATTAGACGGTTATGGATCACAGTGATGAAACTTTATTGTGTGGGGGTGCCTGTCAGTCATCGATCGCCGTGATGAGACCTTTTGGTGTGGAGGTGCCTGGCAACTACTTTCTTCTTCTCGGAGAGAGCCATTCACCGTCTTACACTACAGATTCGGGCTGTCATACTTGGGTCTAGCTCTGCTCGAGCTTTAGTCTCTTCCTATTCTTGGTGCTGCTCATAACGTGATCAGGGCTCGTTTGATGGTCATGGACATTCCTGCACTTTATAACTTTGTTCGGGCAGGATGCGAGTATCTGAGCTTGACTAGCTTTAAACACTTGACCCCAAACAACTTTGACACCGAGCAGGGGTGTCTTTGTGCTAGTGATGAGAACATCTGTTCTGGCTGGCTTGCCCTCGAGCAGGCTTGCTCTTCATTCCCTAAACACCAATCCCCCAATTTCTAGTCTTGAGAGTGAAAGGGGATAAGAGTATAAATTACTTGCCCGAGCAGGTTTTTCCCCCCTACTTTTTTATGTTGTGTTGTCTGCTTCTTCCGTCACTTCACATTTAATGTGGGTTGCATGGGTTAATATGGACCATTCTTTTAAAATTTGAAGGGGTATTTCCCTAAACAGTAACACCCCCTTGAGCGACGTGCCGTCTGTTGGAGCAACTCACTTTCTTCTTTATAAATCCCTAAATCTACCGTCTTCATCTTCTTATTTTCTCACAT
Organism: Murraya koenigii; assembly: GCA_025617385.1. Taxonomy (NCBI): domain Eukaryota; kingdom Viridiplantae; phylum Streptophyta; class Magnoliopsida; order Sapindales; family Rutaceae; genus Murraya; species Murraya koenigii. The sequence goes on from CM046814.1 coordinate 16,995,957, forward strand.
TACTTAAAGTGAAAACCCCACTGATTGCATGTGAAATCTACCTTCTCGGTTGCAGCCGTTATAATTTACGCCCTCCAAATCAATCTCAGGTATAAATTCTCTAACTTATTCTTCTCGTTCTTGTCATTTTTGTTTTTATGGGTTTCTTGTTTCCTATTATGGTAGACTGTAGTTCGGCTTTCCGAAATCTGACAGTGGTGTGTTGTGGGGGAGCCGTTGTTCTTTAGGAAAATATCTACCACAGAAAAACCCAAAAGGATGTACCCTGAAGATTCTTCTTCTTCTAGTGATTCCTGAGCTGATAGGAGGGTTGTGGTAAGAAACCCAAGTCCCGTAGAGGCCATTAACATTGCCAGCGAGGTCGTCGAGGGTGACATTCTAGAAGAAATTCGGCCAAACAAAAGGCAAAAGACTGGTCAAATTTCTGAGGTCAACGACCTATATATGGGTGGAGGGTTTTATCCAAATAAGTGGAGGGTTTTATCCGACCTATATATTCTATGTAGTTAGTGTAAGTGGGTGAGCCTGTGGTAGACGAAATAAGGAACCTCTACCAACTGAAAAGCAGCCCAAAAAATACGGGCTGGTATTACATCACCTCTAGTTCCAAGAACAAAAAACCCATTACTAATCTTCCCACATATAGCGGCAACTAAAAAGGTAAGTTCCTTTTCGCTGAGGGGGACTAAGGGCGAGCAACCTCTGCTTCAAAAGAAATTCCCAAAATTCCTTCTCTCTTTTGCACTCCAGGTCATTTGCTGCTCATTATGCCTTCTGATTTGGTTTTTCTTCTTACCATTTCTTATTGTCATTTTTGGTCTTTGTAGTTTCTTAGAGTATATCACATGGGATCGAGGATACTGCCTTAGACAATGTTAGCTCGTGCAAAGAATTATTAACCCACCATAACTTCTTTGAGTTTGGCTTAGTGTCCGAGGAAGAAAACATGAGCAGTATCCTTGCCCGACTGAAGAAGCGCTCTGGTACTCTTGAGCCCGAGCATCTCCTCTGCTACACCTAAGAGGTCTACGGTTGACCTTACTGCTTCACCAGTCAAGGTTCTTCCTCTTCCATCTAAAGGTGATAGAGTGGTCGGAGAAGCTCCTCCGAAAGATTCTAGCACCAAATTTTCTGTCATGTCCCGATCCGCGGGCTCTAAGGAGCGGACTGACTCTATGGAGCCTTATGTCAAGGAGTTTACGAAGCATGTACAGGAGGGTTTTGTTACTGTGTTGGAGTCCTCCACCCTTAATGACCTGGCCAATTCCTTCCAGCGCTCTGCATGACAACCTGCTGCTGCTTCTACAACTTTCAAGACAAAAGTCTTGAATTATAAGAAAAAACTTAGAGCTGTGAACTAGAGCTTGAAGAAGGATCTGGAGAAGAATAGGAGGAGTCAACAAAGCTCTAAACCAAAATCTTCATATTTTATGAGAGAGCTACCATGGCCGAGTCAAAGGCGTTTCAGCTCGAGAAGGAGCTGTTCATGGTTAGAGACGAGCTTGTGAATGCCATGAAATTCTTGATGTTACAAGATTTTCTTTTGAAAGGACCGTGGAAGCTGAAACTTCTTGTCTCCAGAGCAAAGTGGACTCTATGGGCAATCAGCTTACTGAGGAGTACAACAAGGGGCTGACATTCTATTATGAGTGCATTATGTCTATCTTGGGTAAGGAATACCCCGAGATGGATGTGTCTAAGCTCGAGGTTGGCGTGGATGCCTATATGAACGAACAGGATGCTAGGAGCCAGCAACCAAGGGATCCACCTTCATGTGTGGAAGTTGTTGCTGTAGGACCAGAAGAAGCTGCTCCTTCCACTGAGGAGGCTCAACTTGCTCCCCCACCGAGAAAGAACCTTGACTGCTCTTTCTTCCTAAGCCCCTGATCTAACTGTTGATGCAGCTGTCCCAGCTCCTTGATTTTTGTAGATCTCTCTTTTTTTATGTGGTATTTGTAAGCCTCGGCTGATTAAATCAAATGAAATAAAGAAAGTAGATTTTCTACTTTTGTGTTCGTACCTTTAATTTGTTCTAAATTTTATGTGAGATAAGTTTTCAGTAAGCTTCGAGTTTTTCCATTGTCCTTATTGAAATTTCAGAACTCTTGCTCACTTTATACACTTTGCTCTTCGCAAAGATGTGAGCCACTTGACTTACCCCTTATGTATTTCAACAACTTTGCCGTACCACGAACAAGCTTAGAGATCCCTAGCCGTAGCCCCTTTTTGAGCGAGCTTATCTTGCTCGAGCTAATCTTGGCTATGCTTGACTCTTTGTCTCACCTTGGGTAGGCTTTGAGACTTATGGCCGTAGGTTTTATGTGCAAGCTTATCTTGCTTGAGCCAACTCTAGATATGCTTGGCTCTTTGTCTCACCTTGGGCAGGCTTTGAGACTTATGGCGTAGCTTCTATTTTCGAGCTTATCTTGCTCGATCTGACTCCGGCTATGCTAGGCTTTTTATCTCGCCTTGGGCAGGCTTTGAGACTTTTGGCCTTAGCTCTTATTCGCAAGCTTATCTTGCTCGAGCCAATCCTGGCTATGCTTGGCTCTTTGTCTTGCCTTGGGTAGGCTTTGAGACTTATGGTCGTAGCTTTTATTTGCAAGCTTATCTTGCTCAAGCCAACTCTGGCTATGCTTGGTTCTTTGTCTCGCCTTGGCCAGGCTTTGAGACTTATGGCCTTAACTTTTATTTATGAGTTTATCTTGCTCGAACCAATCCTAGCTATGCTTGGCTCTTTGTCTCGCGTTGGGCAGGTTTTGAGACTTATGGCCATAGCTTTTATTTATGAGCTTATCTTGCTCAAGCCGACTCTGGCTACGCTTAGCTCTCTGTCTCGCCTTGGGCAGGCTTTGAGACTTATGGCCGTAGCCTTTATTTACAAGCTTATCTTGCTCAAGTCATCTCTAGTTATGCTTGGCTCTTTCTCTTGCCTTGGGCAGGCTTTGAGACTTATGGCCTTAACTTTTATTTACGAGTTTATCTTGCTCGAGCCAATCCTAGCTATGCTTAGGTCTTTATCTCGCGTTAGGCAGGTTTTGAGACTTATGGCCTTAGCTTTTATTTACAAGCTTATCTTGCTAAAGCCGACTCTAGCTATGCTTGGCTCTCTGTCTCGCCTTGGGCAGGCTTTGAGACTTATGGCCGTAGCCTTTATTTACGAGCTTATCTTGCTCAAGTCGTCTCTAGTTATGCTTGGCTCTTTATCTCTCCTTGGGCAGGCTTTGAGACTTATGGCCTTAACTTTTATTTACGAGTTTATCTTGCTCGAGCCAATCCTAGCTATGCTTGGGTCTTTGTCTCGCGTTAGGCAGGTTTTGAGACTTATGGCCTTAGCTTTTGTTTACGAGCTTATCTTGCTCAAGCCGACTGTAGCTATGCTTGGCTCTCTGTCTCGCCTTGGGCAGGCTTTGAAACTTATGGCCGTAGCCTTTATTTTTCGAGCTTATCTTGCTCAAGTCGTCTCTGGTTATGCTTGGCTTTTTGTCTCGCCTTGGGCAGGCTTTGAGACTTATGGTCATAGCCTTTATTTGCGAGCTTATCCTGCTCGAGCTGATCCTGCTCGAGCTGATCCTGCTATACTTGGCTCTTTGTCTCGCCTTAGGTAGGCTTTGAGACTTATGGCCTTAGCTTTTATTTGTTTTCACAAGCTTTAACTTGCTCGAATTGAATCAGTTTTAGAAGGCTTCTCTATTCTTTCTTCCAACAGATCCAAATTTGCACAAATCTGCTAGTTGTTCTGCTCCTCATTAGAATATTCCGTCTGATGTGTGCCTACCCCTATCTCTAATGGGATCACTACTTCATGCCCAAATGCCAGAGCAAACGGTGTCTCACCCGTAGCGGTCTTGTGTGTGGTTCTATAAGCCCATAACACGCCAGGCAACTTGTCCACCCATGCTCCTTTTTGCTCTCCCAATCTGGTTTTCAAGAGACGTTTTATGGTTTTGTTAGAAGCCTCCACTTGCCCATTTACCTGTAGATGTGATGGCGATCAAAATTTCAACTCTATTCCTATGTTTGCGCAGAAGTATCTGAACTTGTTGTTGTCAAACTGTCTCCCATTATCCGTAACCACTGCATAAGGGATTCTGTACCTGTAAATCACATTTCTCCAGATAAAATCAGTTGTTTTACTCTCTGTAATACTGCTCAAGGCCTCTACTTCAACCCATTTCGTAAAATAATCAATCGCAAACATAGCATATGTCACGAATGCTCGTCCTTTTGGTAACGGTCCGATAAGATCAAATCCCCATTGAGCAAATAGCCATGGAGAGTTCATCACTGTGAGGTTCTCCAGTGGTTGAGCTATGAAATTCGCGAAGCTTTGCAACTCTTGCAGCTTCTGGTCTTTTTTTGTGCGTCTTGGTGCATTCTAGGCTAGAAACACCCTTGCCTCAAGACTTTAAAAGCTAAAGGCCTTACACTAGAGTGATTTCCACAAATCCTCTCGTGTACTTCCCTAACATCGTAACAGTGGCAGGGAGTACCATCATCGGTACAACACTCCGTCAATCAATGCATACCTTGCTGCTTGACACTTCTACTTTCCTGCTTTCTTCTTATCGGCATGTACTATCCCTTCCTTAATGTAGGAGACAATCAGATCCATCCGGGTGCTGTTCGAGGTTACGCTCATTACCTCGTCTTCTTGCTCAATACTCGAGCTAACTCTGGTCTCCATAGAAATTGACTTGGGCATTTTGGGGTCTGACACAGCGGTCATTCGCTTGAAAGTTTTATGCCCTCGAAATCTGTTCCACCTACACTGCTTGAAACTTCCCAACCAATTGCCTTACCTTCCCAAGGTAGGCTTCCATCTTCTCGCCTTCGCTTGGAAGCTTCGTTGAGATGATTTGCGAATAATCGGGAATTTGATCGGACTTTCACCTCCTCCGCTTTCACCACTAACGCAAGTTTTAGTCTCGTAATGATGGCCACATACTCAACCTGATTATTAGTGGCCATAAACTCGAGCTTCACAACGTATTGAATTTTTACCCTTCGTGGCTAAGCGGAACCACTCCAGCTCCTGCTCTTTAATCCCCACATGATCTATCTACTGTAACCACCCAAACTTTTCCTGAAACATGCTCCCCCACTGCTTGCACGTTATCTGTACTTTTTTTTGATTCTGTATATTCAGCCACAAAGTCTGCCAGAGCTTGTGCTTTAATTACTGTTCGGGGCTGATAGCTGATGTCAAATTCGCTGAGCTCTATTAACCACTTCACAAACTGGCCTGAGGTCTCTGGCTTATGTAGGATTTATCTAAGCGGCTGGTTCATCAAGACCACTATTGAGTGCGCTTCGAAATAAGGCCTCTACTTCCAAGCTAATGTGACCAACGCGAGCACCCATTTTTCTACTTGCGGTTACCGAGTCTCGACTTCCAGTAAAGCTTTGCTCGTGTAGTACACTAGGTGTTGTACCCCTGACTCCTCCCTTATTAGGACCGAGCTCATTGCCCAATGTAACACAGCCAAGCATAAGTATAAAACTTCTCCTACTCGTGGTATTGACAGTAACGGGGCCTTTAACAAGTACTCCTTTAATTGCTGAAATGTTACCTCACATTCTGGTGTCCACTTTGTCTTCATCCCCCTTTTTTATCTCCTGGAAGAAGACATGGCACTTGTCCGTTGCCCAGGAGATGAACCTATTCAGTAGTCGCTAGCTTACCCATAAGACTTTGTATTTGTTTAAGAGTGCGTGGGGACTTCATTTCTAGTACCGCTCTTATCTTTTCTGTGTTGGCCTTAATTCCTCTATGATTGACCATGAAGACTAAGAACATCCCAGAATCAACCCCAAATGCACACTTCTCAAAGTTAATCTTTATTACGTACTCCCTCAAGAGCGCGAAGGTCTCCTCCAGATGCTTGATATGTTCTTCTGCATCTATGGACTTGGTAATCATATCGTCCACGTAAACTTCCATTGTGCGGCTAATCATAAGGTTTAGGGTTTAAGTTTAAAGATCTTGTTCACCAACCACTGATATGTCGCTCCTGTATTTTTTAAGCTGAAGGGCATGACCTTATAGCAGAACAGACCTTGATTTGTGATAAAAGCCGTGCATTCCTCGTCCTGCCCGAACATGGGAATTTGGTTGTAACCGAAAAATGCGTCCATGAAGCTAAGAAAACTATGTCTAGCCATAGAGTCAACCAGCTGTTCAATTATCAGCAGTGGGAAACAGTCTTTAGGACAGGCTTTATTTAGGCCTGTGAAATTCACACAAATTCTCCATTTTCCATTTGCCTTCTTGACTAGTACTACGTTTGAGATCTATTCGGGGTAACGAACTTTCCTTATAAATCATGCCGTTAACAGCTTCTCCACCTCCCTGTTTATGGCATAGTATCTTTCCTGGTTGACAAACCTCCCCCTCTACTTTACTGGCTTCGCCTATCTTCTTACCATTAGCTTGGGGCATGCCACCTTCCGATCAATCCCTGGCAAGTCATCATGGGACCAGGTGAATACATTCGAATGGGCTCACAAGCACTCGATCCGATTCTTCCTCACCTGCTTGCTTAAACTCGAGTCGATCTTAACTTTCTTCTCCTGGTCGTCTGACTTTATCAGAATTACTTTAAATTCCTCAGCAGGTTCTTGCCTTCCTAGCGTCCAACGATGTCACCTGCATCGCTTCCTTTGATCACCTTTAACAACCCCCACCACTCCGTTCATTTGATATTTCAGTGGTAGGTAGTGCACTGACATCACTGATTGACTGATTCTCATGAACGGTCTTCCCAATATCACCTGGTAAGAGCTGACCTCGTCCACAACCACGAAGTCAAGCATCATGTTCTTCTTGAAGGGCTTCGAGCCTATCGTTACCGGCAGATTCACTATTCCTACGGGGGTCAACCTTCCCCCATCGAATCTTTTCAAGGAGATGTTCGTGTGCTCAAGCCTTATGTATGTTATTCCCATCTCATCTAGGGTGGACTTAAAGAGAATGTCTATTGAACTTCTCTATTTGCAATATTTGCCTTTACAACTAGGGCATCTTCGTAGGGATATAGGACCACTTCCTCATCTTCATCCGTCCATATAATCGGGACTTACCTGGTTTTTGCTATCTTTACAGCAGGCATATTGAGTAAGACCTCATGATTAGCAGAAGCATATTTGCTATAGTTTTTTTTGGTTCTGTTCGAGTCTTCTACCATCGTTGGCCCTCATGCTATCACTCTCTCAGTAGGTTGTTTGAAGTCCATATCATAAGCCTGGTCATCCTCTTTTTGTTGCCGCTCTACCACCAGGCGTCCCCCATCGATTATTTTATTGAGGCACTGGTTTTTCACTAAATCCTCCACCTGGTTCTTTACATCATGGCACTCAGATGTTGAATGGCCATAATCATTATGGAATCTGTAAAACCTACTCCTGTCCCTCCTATTCGCTGGTTTAGACATTGGTGTTGGGGAATACAACAGACCTCGTTCTTCTAAGACATGAAACATCTCCTCTATCGACACCTTTAAAGGAGTGTACTGCCTATAGGCAGGACTTTGGTCTATCATTTGCATAGTTTTATCCTTGGGAAGTTGCTCGCGTGTGGAGGCAGCGAATAGTCAATTCTTTCGTGGCTCCGTACAGGCTGATTCATAGGGGGATTATGGGACAGGCTACCACTAAATCGACGGTAATCCCATTCACAGTTAGGGGGTTGTCTGGTAATGGTTGTAAAGAGCAGCTCAGTTCCTTGCCCCTCTAGAAGTTGACGAACCCTGGGCAGGCCCTCCTTTCTCCCTACGCTTCGCTCCACCGATTTGCTCGCTTCTCAACTTCGCTGCCTTTTCTTCATCAATCACGATGTCCCTCTTTATCTACTCATACGCATCAGAATATGAGCTAATCGAGGGACTCTGCAAATTACACCAAGGCCTTGACAGCCCTCCGAGATCTAAGACTGCCCGGTGATATCTCTTGACGGAACACTCGCTTCGATCTCGACTAGCTCCATCGTATTGTCTTCCATTGTATTGTCTTCAAGCGAGACAAAAAACCAAGCATAGCCGAGAATGGCCCGAGCAAGATAAGCTCACAAATAAAAGCTAAGGCCACAAGTCTTAAAGCATGCACAAGGTGAGACAAAGAGCCAAGCATAGCCAAAGACGGCCCAAGCAAGATAAGCTCGCAAATAAAAGCTAAGGCCACAAGTTTGAATGCCTGCCCAAGGCAAGACAAAGAACCAAGCATAGCTAGAGACGGCTCGAGCAAGATAAGCTCGCAAATAAATGCTAAGGCCATAAGTCTCAAAGTCTGCCAAAGGATAGACAAAGAGCCAAGTATAGCCAAAGACGGCTCGAGCAAAATAAGCTTGCATATAAAAGCTAAGGCCACAAGTCTTATTGCTTGCCTAAGGCGAGACAGAGAACCAAGCATTGCCAGAGACGGCCTGAGCAAGGTAAGCTAACAAATAAAAGCTAAAGGTTCAAGTCTCAAAGCATGCTCAAGGCGAGAGTGAGAGCCAAGCATAGCCAGAGACTAGCTCGAGCAAGATAAGCTCGCAAATAAAATCTAAGGCCATAACTCTCAAAGCCTGAGGCTAGACAAAGAGCCAAGCATAGCCGAGAGCGGCTCGAGCAAAATAAGCTTGCATATAAAAGCTAAGGCCACAAGTCTTATTTCCCGCCTAGGTGAGACAAAGAACCAAGCTTAGCCAGAGACGGCTCGAGCAAGGTAAGCTAACAAATAAAAGCTAAAGGTATAAGTCTCAAAGCATGCTCAAGGCGATACAAAGAGCCAAGTATAGCCAGAGACGGCTCGAGCAAGATAAGCTCGCAAATAAAAGCTAAGGCCACAAGTCTCAAAGCCTGTTGAAGGCGATAAAAGAAGCCAAGCATAGCCAAAGACTGCTCGACCAAGATAAGCTCGCAAATAAAAGCTAAGGCCATAAGTCTCAAAGCCTGCCGAAGGCGAGACAAAATGCCAAGCATAGCCAAAGATGGCACAAGCAAGTTAAGCTCGCAAATTAAGGCTAAGGCCACAAGTCTCAAAGCTCTAGCCGAAGGCAAGACAAAGAGCCAAGCATATACTGAGAGACTAGACGAGCAAGATAAGCTCACAAATAAAAGCTAATGGTACAAGTCTCAAAACATGCTCAAGACGAGACAATGAGCCAAGCATAGCCAGAGACGGCCCGAGCAAGATAAGCTCACAAATAAAAGCTAAGGGTACAAGTCTTAATGCCTGTCGAAGGCGAGACAAAGAGCCATGCATAGCCAGAGACGGCTCGAGCAAGATAAGCTCGCAAATAAAAGCTAAGGCCACAAATCTCAAAGCATGCCTAAGGCGAGACAAAGAGACAATCATAGCCAGAGACGGCTCGAGCAAGATAAGCTCACAACTAAAAGCTACGGCCACATGTCTGAAAGCCTGCCTAAGGCGAGACAAAGAGCCAAGCATAGCCAGAGACGGCTGGAGCAAAATAAGCTCGCAAATAAATGCTAAGGCCATAAGTCTCAAAGCCTGGCCATGGCTAGACAAACAGCCAAGCATAGCCAGAGAGGGCCCGAGCAAGATAAGCTAAAAAATAAAAGCTAAAGGTACAAGTCTCAAAGCATGCTCAAGGCGAGACAAAGAGCCAAGCATAGCCAGAAACGGCTAGAGCAAGATAAGCTCGCAAATAAAAGCTAAGGCCATAAGTCTCAAAGCTTGCTCAAGGCGAGACAAAGAGCCAAGCATAGCCAGAGACGGCTCGAGCAAGATAAGCTCACAAATAAAAGCTAAGGCCATAAGTCTCAAAGCCTGCCGAATGCGAAATAAAAAGCCAAACATAGCAAGAGACGGCTCGAGCGAGATAAGCTTGTAAATAAAAGATAGGGCCACAAGTCCCAATGCCTGCCTAAGGCGAGACAAAGAGCCGAGCCTAGCCAGAGACGGCTCGAGCAAGATAAGCTCGCAACTAAAAGCTAGGGCCACATGTCCCAAAGCCTGCCTAAGGTGAGACAAAGAGCCAAGAATAGCCAGAGACGACCCGAGCAAGATAAGCTCACAAATAAAAGCTAAGGGTACAAGTTTCAAAGCCTGCCCAATGCGAGACAAAGCGCCCAACATAGCCGAAGACGGCTCGAGCAAAATAAGCTCGCAAATAAAAGCTAATGTCATAACTCTGAAAGCCTGCCCATGGCTAGACAAAGAGCTAAGCATAGCCAGAGACGGCTCGAGCAAGATAAGCTCTCAAAGAAAAGCTGAGGCCACAAGTCTTAATGCCTGCCGAAGGCAAGACAAAGAACCAACCATAGCCAGAGACGGCCCAAGCAAGATAAGCTATCAAATAAAAGCTGAGGGTACAAGTCTCAAAGCATGCGCAAGGCGACACAAAGAGTTAAGCATAGCTAAAGACGGCTCGAGCAAGATAAGCTCGCAAATAAAATCTAAGGCCATAAGTCTCAAAGCCTGCCCAAGGCTAGACAAAGAGCCAAGCATAGCTAGAGACGGCTCGAGCAAAATAAGCTTGCATATAAAAGCTAAGGCCACAAGTCTTATTTCCTGGCCAAGGCGAGACAAAGAACCAAGCTTAGCCAGAGACAGCTCGAGCAAGGTAAGCTAACAAATAAATGCTAAAGGTACAAGTCTCAAAGCATGCTCAAGGCGATACAAAGAGCCAAGTATAGCCAGAGACGGCTCGAGCAAGATAAGCTCGCAAATAAAAGCTAAGGCCACAAGTCTCAAAGCCTGTTGAAGGCGATAAAAGAAGCCAAGCATAGCCAAAGACTGCTCGACCAAGATAAGCTCGCAAATAAAAGCTAAGGCCATAAGTCTCAAAGCCTGCCGAAGGCGAGACAAAATGCCAAGCATAGCCAAAGATGGCACAAGCAAGTTAAGCTCGCAAATTAAAGCTAAGGCCACAAGTCTCAAAGCCTGCCGAAGGCAAGACAAAGAGCCAAGCATATACAGAGACGGCCCGAGCAAGATAAGCTCACAAATAAAAGCTAATGGTACAAGTCTCAAAACATGCTCAAGACGAGACAATGAGCCAAGCATAGCCAGAGACGGCCCGAGCAAGATAAGCTCACAAATAAAAGCTAAAGATACAAGTCTTAATGCCTGTCGAAGGCGAGACAAAGAGCCATGCATAGCCAGAGACGGCTCGAGCAAGATAAGCTCGCAAATAAAAGCTAAGGCCACAAATCTCAAAGCATGCCTAAGGCGAGACAAAGAGCCAATCATAGCCAGAGACGGCTCGAGCAAGATAAGCTCACAACTAAAAGCTACGGCCACATGTCTGAAAGCCTGCCTAAGGCGAGACAAAGAGCCAAGCATAGCCAGAGACGGCTGGAGCAAAATAAGCTCGCAAATAAATGCTAAGGCCATAAGTCTCAAAGCCTGGCCATGGCTAGACAAACAGCCAAGCATAGCTAGAGAGGGCCCGAGCAAGATAAGCTAAAAAATAAAAGCTAAAGGTACAAGTCTCAAAGCATGCTCAAGGCGAGACAAAGAGCCTAGCATAGCCAGAGACGGCTCGAGCAAGATAAGCTCGCAAATAAAAGCTAAGGCCATAAGTCTCAAAGCTTGCTCAAGGCGAGACAAAGAGCCAAGCATAGCCAGAGACGGCTCGAGCAAGATAAGCTCACAAATAAAAGCTAAGGCCATAAGTCTCAAAGCCTGCCGAACGCGAAATAAAAAGCCAAACATAGCAAGAGACGGCTCGAGCAAGATAAGCTTGTAAATAAAAGATAGGGCCACAAGTCTCAATGCCTGCCCAAGGCGAGACAAAGAGCCGAGCCTAGCCAGAGACGGCTCGAGCAAGATAAGCTCGCAACTAAAAGCTAGGGCCACATGTCCCAAAGCCTGCCTAAGGTGAGACAAAGAGCCAAGCATAGCCAGAGACGACCCGAGCAAGATAAGCTCACAAATAAAAGCTAAGGGTACAAGTCTCAGAGCATTCTCAATGCGAGACAATGAGCCAAGCATAGCCAGAGACAGCAGGAGCAAGATAAACTCGCAAATAAAAGCTAAGGCCACAAGTTTCAAAGCCTGCCCAATGCGAGACAAAGGGCCCAACATAGCCGAAGACAGCTCGAGCAAAATACGCTCGCAAATAAAAGCTAATGTCATAACTCTGAAAGCCTGCCCATGGCTAGACAATGAGCTAAGCATAGCCAGAGACGGCTCGAGCAAGATAAGCTCTCAAAGAAAAGTTGAGGCCACAAGTGTTAATGCCTGCCGAAGGCAAGACAAAGAACCAACCATAGCCAGAGACGGCCCAAGCAAGATAAGCTATCAAATAAAAGCTGAGGGTACAAGTCTCAAAGCATGCGCAAGGAGACACAAAGAGTTAAGCATAGCTAGAGACGGCTCGAGCAAGATAAGCTCGTAAATAAAAGCTAAGGCCATAAGTCTCAAAGCCTGCCCAAGGCTAGAGAAAGAGCCAAGCATAGCCAGAGACGGCTCGAGCAGAATAAGCTTGCAAATAAAAACTATGGCCACAAGTCTTAGTGCCTGCCCAAGGCGAGACAAAGAACCAAGCATAGCTAGAGACGGCCCGAGCATGGTAAGCTCGCAAATAAAAGCTAAGGCCATTAGTCTCAAAGCCTGCCCAAGGCTAGACAAAGAACCAAGCATAGCCAGACACGGCTCGAGCAAGATAAGCTCGCAAATAAAAGCTAAGGCCATAAGTCTCAATGCCTACCCAAGGCTAGACAAAGAGCCAAGCATAGCCAGGAACGGCCAAAGTAAAATAAGCTTGCAAATAAAAGCTAAGGCCATGAGTCTCAAAGCCTACCCAAGGCGAAATAGAGAGCCAAACATAGGCAGAGACGGCTCGAGAAAGATAAGCTTGCAAATAAAAGATAGGGCACAAGTCTCAACTCCTACCCAAGGCGAGACAAAGAGCCGAGCCTAGCCAGAGACTGCTCGAGCAAGATAATCTCCTAAATAAAAAAAGCCTGCTCAAGGCTACACTCGAGCAAGATAAGCGCGTAAATAAAACTGAGGCCACAAGTCTTAATGCCTGCCCAAGGCGAGACAAAGAACTAAGTATAGACAGAGACGGCCCGAGCAAGATAAGCTAGCAAATAAAAGCTAAGGGTACAAGTCTCAGAGCATGCTCAACGCGAGACAATGAGCCAAATATATCCAAAGACAGCCCGAGCAAAATAAGCTCACAAATAAAAGCTAAGGGTACAAGTTTCAAAGCATGCTTAAGGCGAGATAATGAGCCAAGCATAGCTAGAGACGACTCGAGCAAGATAAGCTCACAAGTAAAAGCTGAGGCCACAAGTCTTAATGCCTGCCCAAGGCAAGACAAAGAACCAAGCATAGCCAGAGACAGCCCGAGCAAGATAAGCTAACAATTAAAGCCTAAGGGTACAAGTCTCAACTCCTGCCCAAAGCGAGACAAAGAGCCAAGCCTAGCCAGAGACGGCTCGAGCAAGATATGCTCCTAAATAAAAGCTAAGGCCACAAGTCTCAAAACCTGCCTAAGGTGAGATAAAGAGCCAAGCATAGCCAGAGACAGTTCGAGGAAGATAAGCTCGCAAATAAAACTTAAGGCCACAAGTCTTAATGCTTGCCCAAGGCGACATAAAGAGCCAAGCATAGCCAGAGACTGCTCGGGCAAGATAATCTCACAAATAAAAGCTAAGGGTACTAGTCTCAAAGCATGATCAAGATGGGACAATGAACCAAGCATAGCCAGAGATGGCTTGAGTAAGATAAGCTCGCAAATAAAAGCTATGGCCACAAGTCTCAAAGCCTGCCTAATGCGAGATAAAGAGCCCAACATAGCCAGAGACTACTCGAGCATGATAAGCTCGCAAATAAAAGCTAAGACTGTAAGTCTCAAAGCCTGCAGAAGGCGAGATAAACAGCCAAGCATAGCCAAAGACGGCTCAAGCAAGATAAGCTCGCAAATAAAAGTTGAGGCCAAAAGTCTCAACGCCTGCCCAAGGTGAGACAAGGAGCCGAGCCTAGCTAGAGACAGCTCGAGCAAAATAAGCTTGCAAATAAAAGCTAAGGCCATAAGTCTTAAAGCTTGCCCAAGGAGATACAAAGAGCCAAGCATAGCTAGAGACAGCTTGAGCAAGATAAGTTCGCAAATAAAAGTTAAGGCCACAAGTTTCAAAGCCTGCCCAAGGTGAGACACCGAGCCAAGCATAACCAAAGACGGCTTGAGCAAGATAAGCTCGCAAATAAAAGCTAAGGCCACAAGTCTCAACGCCTGCCCAAGGCGAGACAAAGAGCTAAGCCTAGCCAGAGATGGCTTGAGCAAGATAAGCTCCTAAATAATAGGTAAGGCCACAAGTATCAAAGCTTGCCTAAGGCGAGACAAAGAGCATAGCATAGCCAGAGATGGTTCGAGCAAGATAAGCTCGCTAGGGATGGCAATGGTCGGGCCGGGACAGGGCTTGGGCAAGCCCGAGCCCGAGCCCGACATTACAAACATAAGCCCAAGCCCTATAAAAGCCCGAATGTTTAAAATTAGGGCCGGGCCAGGGTCAGGGCCGGGCTCGGGCTTTATCCGGGCCCGATCAAAATTTTTTTAATATTTAAACAATTCCAATTTAAAATATTATAATATATTAATATTTAAAAACTTTAAAACCTTATTAAAATAACATAAATATAAAAATTATTCTAATCAACATCTTTACCATAAATTATATAAATAATTAAACACAAACAAAAATTAGATCTAATTCAAATAAAAACACAATTTAATTCAATAATCCAACTAAAGATTTCATTAATTTAACAAACAAATAAAAACACATAATTTGATTACACAATTTAAACAAGAAGCTCTTTAGTTTAAAAATGACAATTCACAATCCAACAAGAAAAAAAAAAATTACTCCAATACTTATGGACATACGTTTATTTTTTTTTTAAGTCGAGGTCGGTCGGACGAGTGCTGAGCTATATAAAGCCCGAGCCATGGCCCGAATTTAAAGGGCTTGATATGTATAAGCCCGAGCCCGAGCCCGAGCCCTTAAATTAGGGCCCAAGCCCTAAAAATAAGGGTCGGGCTAATCGAGCCTAAATCAGGGCCGGGCTTTTTTGCCATCCCTAAAGCTCGCAAATAAAAGCTAAGGCCATAAGTCTCAAAGCCTACCCAAGGCTAGACAAAGAGCTAAGCCTAGCCAGAGACGACTTGAGCAAGATAAGCTCCTAAATAATAGGTAAGGCCACAAGTATCAAAGCTTGCCTAAGGCAAGACAAAGAGCATAGCATAGCCGGAGATGGTTCGAGCAAGATAAGCTCGCAAATAAAAGCTAAGGCCATAAGTCTCAAAGCCTGCCCAAGGCTAGACAAAGAGCCAAGCATAGCCAGAGACGGCTCAAGCAAAATAAACTTGCAAATAAATGCTAAGCCCACAAGTCTCAAGCCTGCCCAAGGTGACAAAAGAGCCAAGCATAGCCAAAGATTGCTCGAGCAAGATAAGCTCACAAATAAAAGCTAAGGGTACAAGTCTCAAAGCATGCTTGAGGTGAGACAATGGGCAAGCATAGCCAGAGACGGCTTGAGCAAGATAAGCTTGTAAATAAAAGCTAAGACAACAATTCTCAAAGCCTTCCGGAGGGGAGACAAAGGGCCAAGCATAGCCAGAGATGTCTCGAGCAAGATAAGCTTGCAAATAAACTTATGGCTACAAGTCTCAATGCCTGCCCAAGGCGAGACAAAGAGCCGAGCCTAGCCAGAGACGGCTCGAGCAAGATAAGCTCCTAAATAAAAGATAAGGCTACAAGTATCGAAGCCTGCCTAAGGCGAGACAAAGAGCCAAGCATAACCAGAGACGGCTCAAGCAAGATAAGCTCACAAATAAAAGCTAAGGCCATAACTCTTAATGCCTGCCAAAGGTGAGACAAAGAACCAAGTATAGCCAAAGACTGCTCGAACAAGATAAGCTCACAAATAAAAGCTAAGGGTATAAGTCTCAAAGCCTGCCCAAGGCTAGACAAAGAGCCAGGAATAGCCGGAGACCGCTCGAGCAAAATAAGCTTACAAATAAAACTAAGGCTACAAGTCTCAAAGTCGCCATGAGCGACACAAAGAGCCAAGCATAGCCGGAGGCAGCTCGAGCAAGGTAAGTTCGCAAATAAAAGTTAAGGCCACGAGTCTCAAAGCCTGCCCAAGGCAAGACACAGTGCCAAGCATAGCGAGAGATGGCTCGAGCATGATATGCTCACAAATAAAAGCAAAGGCCTTAAGTCTCAAAGCATGCCTAGTGCGAGACAAAGAGCCAAGCATAGCCAGAGACAACTCGAGCAAGATAAACTCGTAAGAAAAAGCTAAGGCCATAAGTCTAAAAGCCTGCCCAAGGCGAGACAAAGAGCCAAGCATAGCCAAAGACAACTCATGCTAGATAAGCTCGCAAATAAAAGTTAAGGCCACAAGTCTCAACGCCTGCCCAAGCCGAGACATAGAGCGGAGCCTAGCCATAGACGGCTCGAGCAAGATAAGATCCTAAATAAAAGTTAAGGCCATAGGTTTCAAAGCTTGCCCAAGTCTAGACAAAGAGCCAAGCATAGCCAGAGACGGCTCGAGCAAAATAAGCTTGCAAATAAAAGCTAAGGCCACAAGTCTAAAAGCATGCCCAAGGCAAGACAAAGAGCAAAGCATAGCTAGCGATGACTCGGGCAAGATAAGCTCCTAAATAAAAGCTAAGTACATAAGTCTCAAAGCCTGCCCATGGCTAAACAAAGACCCAAGCATAGCCAGAGACGGCCTGAGCAAGATAAGCTCGCAAATAAAAGCTAAGGCCACAAGTCTTAATGCCTGCCAAAGGCAAGACAAGGAATCAAGCATAGCCAGAGACTGCTCGAGCAAGATAAGCTCACAAATAAAAGCTAAGGGTACAATCTCAAAGCCACCTGAGGTTAGAAAAGAGGCAAGCATAGCCGAGAGGCAGCTCGAGCAAAATAAGCTTGCAAATAAAAGCTAAGGCCATAAGTCTCAAAGCTCGTCCAAGGCGACACAAAAGCCAAGCATTGTGAGAGACCGCTCGAGCCAGAGACAGCTTGGAAATGGAAGCAGCCTGAGGATCCATCCCGATGATGGGAGCGAGCTGAGCCTCCTCTGTAGAAGGAGCGACCTCTTCGAGTCTTCAGATGATAAATTCCACATGCGAAGGTGGATCCCTTGGTTCCTAGCTCACGGCATCCTGCTCATTTATGTAGGCATCCACGCCAGCCTTGAACTTAGACATGTCTAGCTCGGGTATTCCTTACCCAAGACGGACATGATGCACTCATAGCGGAATGTCGACCCTTGTTATACTCCTTTGTAAGCTGATAGCCCAGAGAGTCCACTTTGCTCTGAAGACAAGAAGTCTCAGCTTCCATGGTTCTCTCTAAGGAAAATCTCTAGACATCGAGATCTTTTCTGGCACTCACGAGCTCGCCCTAACCATGGATAGCTCTTTCTCGAGCTGAAACGCCTTTGACTCCGTAATGGCAGCTCTCTCCTCAAAGGTAGAGATTTCGGTGTGGAGTTTTGCTGATTCCTCCTATCCTTGCTCCAAATTTTTTTTTGTGCTCTGGTTTCCATCTTTGAATTTCTTCTCAAAATTTAAAGCTCTGGTCTTAAAGACTGTGGAGGCAGCAGCAACTTCACATACGGAGCGCTGGAAGGAATTGACCAAGTCGTTAAGGCTAAAAGACACCACCTTATCATAAAGCCTTCCCTTACGTACTGATCGGGACCTGACGGGAACAGCGGTGCCAGGACCCCTCGGAGGAGCTTCTCCGACAACCCTCTCATTTTCAGGAAGAGGAAGAAGAACCCTGATTGGTGAAGTAGTAAGTCAACTCTGGTCCTTTTAGGTGGAGCAGAGGAGCTGCTCAAGCTTTCAACAGAGCTAGAGCACTTCTTTAATCAAATAAGGATGTTGCTTATGTCTTCTTCCTCAGGCACTAAGCCAAACTCGACAAGATTTTGGGAGTAAATAACTCTTTGCACGAGCTAGTGTTGTCCAAAGCGGTGTCATGTGCAACTATGACTCATGTAGGTTAAGAGGCTATCTCTACAAAAGGAAAATTTCTATCTCTTCATCCGTTTAGAACGTCGACCTCGCTATTCTAAAGAATATATAGGCCAGATAGAACCCTCCACCCATTAATGTTCGAGTTGCTACGGTGCCGATTAAAGCGGGAGGCGATTCGAGCAAAATAAAGTTGCAAGGGTAACCCGACACCCCACCAAAAGCACTCGAGGTAAAGGGTGACTTACCCTAGAAGGACGGTCGGGAGTATTAGTTTTGCTAGGAAAATGAAGGCCAACATTGGCGGTATACGATAAGTGGCCCTAAGCCTATCTAGGTCCTATTAGGAGGTCTCACACCTCATGTAGTCAATAGAAAATGACTCGGCCTACGACCTTTGACCGGTCCTTTACCTTTCATTTGGCCAGGTTTCTTCTAGAACATCACCCATAACGACATCACTGGCAATATAAACGACCTCTTTAGGGCTCGGATCTCTTACTATAATCCCTATCGACCCGAGAGTAACTAGAAGAAGAAGATTCTTCAGGGGATATCCTTCTAGGTTGTTGTATGGCAAAAATTTACCAAAATGGGAAACAAAACCCAAAAAACAAAAATGACAAGAACGAGAAGAAGAGATCGAAGAATTTATACCTGAGATTGATTTGAATGGTACAAATAGCGACAATAGCAATCGAGATGGTAGATTTCACTTGCAAATGGCATGCTTCAGTTTTAAGCAATGTGGGGAGATAAGAAAGTGCAAAACAATGAAATTAGGGATTTATAAAGAGGAAAGTGATTCGTTCCATCTGATGGCACGTTGCTCAAGGGGGTGTGACTGTTCAGGTAACCACCTCTTCAAATTTCAAACGAGTGGCTTAGATTAAACCACGTAACCGACATTAAATGTGAAGTGACAGAAGAAGCAGACAACTCAGCGTAAAAAAATAAAAGGGGGGAAACCTGCTCAAATAAATAATTTCTTGTCTTATCCCTTTCACTCTTCAGATTAGAAACTGGGGGACTGGTGTTTATGAAATGTCGAGCATGCCTGCTTAAGGGCAAACCAGCCAGAGCAGAAGACCTGATCATTAGCACGAAAGAACCCCGGCTCAGTGTCAAGGTTGGTTGGGATCAAGTGTTCAAAGATGGTCGGGTTCGGAAGCCCGCATCATTCTCGAGCAAGGTCAAAAAGAGCAAGAATGTCCACGACCACCGAGCGAGCCATGGTCACATGGTGAGCAAAACCAAAAATAGGATGGGACCGAAGCTCGAGCAAGGCCAAACCCAAGCATGGCAGCCCCACATCTATAGTTCAGGACGGTGAACGTTTCTCTCCGAGAAGAAGAAAGTAGCCGCGAGACGCCCCCACGCTATAGTGTTTCATCACTGTTACTGATAACCGTCACATACCACCACAATGTCAACATTTCATCACAGTGACCCATAACCGTCTAACATCCCACACCCCTAAGTTTTATCACGGTGACCCATAACTATCTGACATCCCACACCCCAAGTTGTGTCATTGTGACCTATAGCTGTCAAAAAGATGTAGACACAATGCATGCAGGGATGGCGCCCAAGCAAGGGTGGCGGGAAAAAAGGGATAAATATCTGACAAAGGGAGAGGTAAAGGGATCTTCGACTTCTTTTCCTTCGAATTTTCTCTGTTTTTCCTGTTCTTTCTCTGAGAGAGGGAGAATTAAAAAAGAGCAAGCCCGATTACTGACTTAAGCGTCGGGCTGTTTTCATTGGAAAAACACCCGACGACCTCTGATACTTTTTCTATAGATTCAGGCCAGAGGATACAATCTTTTCAGCGAATAGAGGAACACAAAGACTAGCTGGAAATCCTACTCGAGGAGGAAGCAACCAGAAAGTAGTATCATATTTTGAAGCGACCAGAAAACAGCATCAACATATATATACATACACCAATAATTTATGTATTTAGACTATTGAAGCTTTAAATCTATATAAAAGTTTTTAAATAAAATATTATATATACGTTCATCATTTCAAAAAAATAAAAGGAGAGAATTAGGTCTATTATTTGAGTTTTGATGCTAAAAATGTACAGATAAATTTAGAATATAAAATTTAATTGTTTTATTATTCAGGTAAATGGGTTGAGAACTTTAACCCTTACCCAACACAAAAAAAATCATGCCAACCCGAACCCCATCCATTTAATAATCGTGTCAAATTTGACGATTATTGCTCTACTGTTTTCTTCTCATAACCTTTGCATACAACTATATATAAAATTTAACAAGTTCAATTTCATGTTCACCACTTCCATTACAAAAGAATGGGTTTATAAATTTGTAAAAAACTTAACATTATTCGGACATGGCTCAAAAGAAAAATTTTAATGAATATACTAAATGAGCTATAAAAGGTTCAAAATAGCCTTATCTTCGTGTAGGGGTGAGGTCTGCCCATTGTGGCTCCCTCGAGGAAGAAAAGAAGAAGAAAAGAAGTATGAAAGATATTGTTAAAGCACATATCACTTAAAATCTTACCTTAAGTATTATCATTATTAAGAATAAAAGCAAGCGTCATTTCACGTAGGAGATTGTTTTGATGAGTCACTAACACAAAACAAGTCAAGCTAACCATCAATAAATATTGACTTGAAACCACTTGTAGATTTAACAAAATTAAATCATACTTTCCGAGATCTGCTAAGGACACATTAATGAACAAGCATAAAAAATTTGGGTGGATTTAAAGTTGATTTTCTATGTAAACTAAACTAAAGAAATTAAAAAAGAAAATTTGAAATCGTGGAAGATAGATTTAAAGATATTAATATATTACACGAATTATAGCTAATGAATCATTTCTCCATTAGAAAACATTAACGTTAGATCAATTATCAAAACTATTAGTCACTTTTTTGAATTAAATTATAAACTTGAGATAATTAAAAACTCAATTATCTTGACATTTTTTACTTAGTCATTAAGTATAACAAGCTCTTCACTTAATCTCTTTCTATGAAATAATTCGAACAAGCTCTCTACATTCAATTTAATGAAAGTATTAATCAAGAAAAATATAGGTTGAACCAAGAAACAAACATACAAACTCGATTTATTTATTTTGAATTATATTTTGCATGCAATCAAACAAAAATATCACATAAATATTGATTACAACCTACCATTATTATTTAGTGACGTTCTTTGACAATTACGGGTCAAAACCTAAACTAGCAATCAAATCACCATTAAATTCATCTGGTTGGCCACCTAAACAAATAAGATAGCAATACTTTAATATTAAAATAATTAAAATTTAATATTGCATCTACGTTAGTTAAAAAAATCAATGAATCGAAAGCCTATTAAATTAATGACATTAATGAACTACATTAAAGTAGTGGTAAGTCTAATGTTACAGAGCACTTTCGCTTGGATGTCCACCACTTTAAGATAATCATAAAATGGCACTAGATGTGCTTTAATTATTGCCTTATTGAGAACCTCAGCCAATAAAAACTCAAGGGAAAACTTAGGCAAAGGAAAAAAGAATACAGTGTACACTTGTCCAATTTTTGTAGTTCTTCTCTTACATAATTACACTCCCCTTAATGAAATCTTCCCTTCAAAGAGACAAATATCAATGTTATAATCTACTGAGTCAACGCACACTAGCCTTGTAGACTAAATTCTCAAATGTTGAATGAGCAAAACTTTGGTAAAAATGTTTGGGTAATATCGGACAGGCCCCTCGAAGCCCTTCCAGCTCGAGTAAGACACCCCGAGGACAGCCTAGCTCGAGCAGGCCTTCTGGTCAAAGCTGGTCAAGGTCGAGGAATTCAGAGCTGCTTGAACCCCGAGCGCTTCCTTCGTAAGCTCGAGGTCGTCCCTCAGGTCAAAGATGGTCAAGGTCGAGAACCGGGCACTCCCTTCCTGCTCGCAAAGAACGGGTCCCCGAGCACACCTCTCCTGCTCGCAGAGATTACGTCCACGAGCATAGCTGGACAAGACCCGACCCGTCTCCTCTGAATCCCGGCACACCTTTTAATGACTGACCAGGGTCCCACATGGTGTGGTGGTGATATCATGTGCAGTGGTCAGCACATGCCTCCAAGGTGTCATAATTCCTAGCGCACTTGCCCGACATGGTGATCCGCCACGTGAATCGGGTTAAGGGACAACCGCTCATCCATGGGAATATTCCGCCAATCCCTACTGCCGAGGGACCCGGATACCACTAACTTGGGAGTGGACAGACTGGAAATAGAAAGAGCGGGAAAAATGGAGTATAAAAGGAAACGAAGGGGAACGTTATAAGGGTTGGATTTTCTGATTCACAGGTTCTTCCTACTCTTACTTCTCTCACTTTGATTTTCCGGAAAACCATATCTATCCAAAAGGGGGCGAATAATACTCCTTTCATCTTTCCGGCCTCCTCATTAAGGGAGATACCAAAAGACAAACCCGACATCGACTTGAGCGTCGGAGGGTTTTCACCGAACATGCCCGGCGACCCCGACCTGCTCTGCGGAGTACAGGACCGGAGATCTCCGCTCAAGAAGACAATGAACAGGACGAAGGGGTAATCCTCGCTCGAGCTTATCGCGAGCGTAAGGATCGAGGCACTCGCTTGAATCCGCGAGCGTAAGGTTCGCACGGCCCCGCCGAGCTCTTGCGAGTCACTGCTTGAAGGTTCGAGGCACCGCTGAGGCACGCGGAAAAATTGCATCAACATCTTTGGCGCCGCCTCGTGGGATCGGCACAAAAAGCCCGATTTCCTAATACATTCAAGACACACAACGCAACGATGAGGGAAACAATCAAGAGGAGTAAGTCCGAAGAATCGATGAACTTTGAGAGAAGTGGCCAATGAGGCCCGTAACAAGGAGATCCAGGAAAGAATGGATCTGATGGAAAAACAGATCGAAACTCCGACCTCCCTCATACAAGAATCTGTGGAGGGACGGAGAAAAGCATGTAATGATGTCCCGGAGTCCAGCCGAGGGAATGCCCATGTTCGGGAAAATGCGGGAAATGAAGCCCAAAGACCTAGGGCACCAAACGTTGCAGTGAGAGAAGAAACAAACATGGAGGAAAGGGGGTCTCGTCAACATTTACAGGATACAGCCCCAACCTCTTGTGCGGAGGAGTTGGAGGGAGAGGTGCGCAGATTGGCACAAGTTGTGGAAGATCTTCGGGGGAACGGAAAGAGTCCAAGCTGGCGAATAATGCAGGACAAAGAATCTCCACTCTCTGCGGAGATCATGGGTGTCACGATCCCACGTGACTTCCACTACCCGGATCTGAAATTTTCGGGAAAAAGTGATCCATTAGTGCACATAGAACGGTTCAACGACATGACAGGGGTACAGGGTCTGTCAGCAGCACAGAGGTGCAGGGCCTTGCCGCTCACTCTTGAGCTTTGAACAGATGTGCAGGGAATTCGCAGAACAATTCCAAGGAGCAGTGACCCCTGAGGATGACATGATGGAGTTGTCAGAAGTGAGGCAGAAAGAAGGAGAGTCCCTCCGGGAGTTTATCAAAAGATACCATAGATCGGTCTTAGATCTTGGTGCGTTTAACCACCCCCAAGCACTGAGAGGATTGAAGGATGGGATCCGAATGGGGAGACCATGGTATAACCTGCGGAGTCCTTCGATCCATTCAGTATTCAGATGCGTATGAGCAGGTAAAGCTGGATATCGTAATCGAAGAAGAAAAAGCTGCCAAACTGAGAAGTGAGCAGGTTGGTGGAGCAAGAGGGAAGGAGAAAGGGAGCCCTGCCCGAGGGACACAGGCTCCAAAGGCAGCGAGAGACCGGCCGCCTCGCACAACCCATATCGTAGAGTTCCCCGCCGTGATGGTCCCCTAGCCACCTCGCAGTCTCCGTGCCGGATCACAGAGAATGCAAGCGCCATGATGGCCACACACCCCGCAACCAGCCGCCAAGGCACTCGAGATGAACCACGACCGAAAGCGCATCGTCCATTACCACCCTCACCGGAAGCTTCCCAAGGATAGGGCAATACAAGTGGTGGAACAAGATATCGAGGTCAAGGTATCTCTCAAGAGATACTCAAGTGGTCAAGAGCGAGGACCATCGAGCCTACCAACGCCGATGGCCAAGTCACCGGCAAGCTGGATAAGGGGCTGCTCGCTGCTTCCATGGTAACCACGGCCACTCCACAAAGACAATGCCGTGATTTGAAAAACCGAGTGGAGGATCCGTTGAAACCCAGTACTTGATGAGTTTGTCGAGGGGGACACCCAGTAGTTGAAGCAGCAACTGAGGAAGATGGCCAAGCCTACTGAAATAGTACACGTAACCACCATCCACGAGGGTAATCTCGTGAGGGCCCACAATGGCCTAAGTTCAAATAGGTCCTGAAAACTACTACCGATATGCCGCACTGGCCGAGAAGTCCCTGTCACGCTCTAGTTGCCAAGAAGACCAAGGTTCTAGCAGTACCAATCATGTGGACTGGATGGAGACGAGGAGCTGGCATCTGCACTCCCACGAGGATGCCTCGGTGGTAAAAGCCAACGATAGCAAATAAGGAAGTTGACCGAACATCGGTTGACTTCGGAGCTCCAGTAGATATTCTCTTCAAATCCACACTCGAAGATTTAGGAATAACAGCCCGAGCCTCGAAAGCGCATCGAGCACTTCCTTGAAAGGATTCGGGGAGGAAAGCTAATACCTCTAGGAATCATCAAACCGGCAAAGAACCATGGGCTCAAAGCCTTCGAGAAGAACATGATGCTCGGATTTCGTGGTGGTAGATGAAGCAGCCCGCACTGCAGCGATTCTAGGAAGGCCGTTCATGAGGATCAGCCAATGCGTGCTATCCACCCATTATTTAGCCCTTAAGTATCGAGTAAATGAGGCTGTTGGGGTCGTGAAAGGCAGGCAAAGGGTGGCGAGAAGCTGCTACGCCGTAGCTGCCAAGGAAACTATGTAGATAACCTCGCTCGACTCGAGGGGGGAATCAAGGAATGGAAGGCATGAGTATACCGGCCAGCTCATCCAGACGGACAAGAGATCAAGAGGCCGTGGAACGCACAACTTCTGAGGAAGTATTTCCAGTAGGTCTCTTTGTATTGTAAAATGCTAATGTAAGATTTCGTCCCAGGATGGGATATGTAAAAGTATAAATATATGTAAGAATAAGAAAAGCATTTATAATGTAAGTTCAAATTGAAGACCCGAAGCAGATGAACTCCTCGGCCAGAAGTCCCAAAGCCTAAGTCATTAGGCGGGACGGTGCCACGCTTGGGTCAATTGCAGGCCCGAGCAGGAGTATAACAAGAAGACGCTTGGGTCAATTGCAGGCCCGAGCAGGAGAAGTTTGAGAAGAGCTCCTTGGCCAGAAGTCCCAAAGCCTAAGTCTTAGGTGGGACGGTGCCACGCTTGGGTCAATTGCAGGCCCGAGCAGAAGTTCAAGAAGGGCCCGAGCAGGATTGAAGGCAGAAGAAGCCTGTTTCAATTGGAGGCCCGAGCAGAAGTTCAAGAAGAAATCCTTGGCAATACCGGGCAGGTCCCAAAGCCTAAGTGGGAGACAACCGTGAAACATGGGAAGCGTAAAGGTCGCGAAGTTCGACCCATCATTATCGAAGTTTCAGCCTTATCTCGCTTCACTCAAAAGACTAGAAACCGGGGATCAGGCGTTTGGGTAATATCGGACAGCCCGTCAAGCCCTTCCAACTGAGTAAGATACCCCGAGGATGCCTTAGCTCGAGCAGCCTCTTCCGGTCAAAGCCGGTCAAGGTCGAGGAATTCGGAGTCGCCGAGCCCCGAGCGCTCCTTCAGTAAGCTCGAGGTCGCCCTCAAGTCAAAGATGGTCAAGGTCGAGAACCGGCACTCCTTCCTCGCCGCAGAAGAACGGGTCCCCGAGCACACCTCTCCCGCCGCAGAGATTACGCCCACGAGCATAGCCGGACAAGACCCGACCTGCCTCCTCTCAATCCCAAGACACCTTTTAATGTCTCGACCGTGGTCCCACATGGTGTGGTAGTGATATCGCAGTGTGGCTCAGCACATGCCTCCAAGGTGTCATAATTCCTAGCGCACTTGCCCGACATGGTGATCTGGCCACGTGAATCGGGTTAAGGGGACAGTCGCTCATCCCTAGAGAATATTCCGCCAATCCTGGCTATCAGAGGGACCCAGATACCACTAACGTGGGAGTGGACAGCCTAGAAATGGAAAGAGCGGGAAAAATGGAGTATAAAAGGAAACGAAGGGGAACGTTATAAGAGTTGGATTTTCTGATTCACAGGTTCTTCCTATTCTTACTTCTCTCACTTTGATTTTCTGAAAAACCATATCTATCCAAAAAGAGGGGGCGAAATAATACTCCTTTCATCTTTCCGGTCTCCTCATTAGCGGAGATACCAAAAAGACAAACCCGACATCGACTTGAGCGTCGGAGGGTTTTCGCCGAACACGCCCGGCGACCCCGACCTCGTTCTCGTGAGTACAGGACCTGGAGATCTCCGCTCAAGAAGACAGTGAACAGGACGAGGGGTAATCCTCGCTCGAGCTTATCGCGAGCGTAAGGATCGAGGCACTCGCTTGAATCCGCGAGCAAAAGGTTCGCATGATCCCCGCCGAGCTCTTACGGTCACTGTTTGAAGGTTCGAGGCACTGTTGAGGCACGCGGGAAAAATTGCACCAACAAAAAAGATTTGCAAAATTGTCAATGGAGCATATTTATTCGACATAATTTTCTTGCTCTGTTGGAGCTCACAAGTGTAGATGAACTGTGGTGAGATTTGTTTGGATCTATCTCTATTGATTTATCCTCCTCTAACTTTTACAATACAAGCTGCATTTTCTTCAAATATTACTAATGGAATGCTATAACAAAAATCAGTCTGCATGTGTACATTCCTTGCTTGCTTTATATAGTGCAAGAATCTCAGTGTGGTTAAAGGAGGTAGTCATAAAATTTTGCTTGTAGATCGCCATAAAATTAATATATTATTATATGTAAAAACATATCCGATTAGTCAATAAGCTATTTGAGGATCGAATTCGAATTTTTGTGTTGGTGACTTATTTGAATAAAATAATTTTAAGTCCATAATTCCATGAATATAATGAAGCAATGTTCAATGCCAATATGAATTCATTAAGCGTGCTATGTTGGGCTTAGTTCATTGAGCTAAATATAGTAATGTATGTATAGCATTTATATGCGATACTTCTAGATTAAGTATCACTTTATCATCTTCTCTGGGGAGGAACTGATTCCTTTTAGGATCAAAGATCAGACCACTACAGGAGATTTTAATAGATGAGCATTATCCGTATTAAAACATTTTAAGATTTTCTCATAAGTATGCTGTTAGTTTTATGCTCGATGTACATGCCAAAAAATCATTTTCTTTTATCTATATCTTTCATTTTGAATTCTCTTGTCAAATAGTTAGCATTTTTTAGAATCTTTTTCGGAATTTCTTGGCATGTAGATTGAGCATAAAACTAATGCAGTTTTATTCCTTTTAGGATCCTTGATTATTTTTAGGTTCAAGGATCGGACCACTACATGAGTTTTTAATAGATATTTGCTCATAAGTGTGTTGTTAGTTTTATGCTCGATTTACATGCTAAGAAATTATTTTCTTTTCCCTAGATCTTTCATTTTGAATTCTATGTTAAATATTTTGCATTTTTCAGAAGCTCTACTGGAATTTCAATTAAACTCGTGCGTTGACATATACTGCTATAACAAAAAGACTGAATTCGAATTTTCTACTGAATATGCGTGGAGAAATGGGATCATTTATATATCTTTATCATTGTAGCTTGGTTGAATACAAAGCATGATTGATAAATATATAATATTTATATACTTTACTATTATTAATTTTTAGTTACTTTTAATTGTTATTTTTGATTAATTAATTAATTTAATTGAACAAGGAAATAATTTGAGATAATGGATAATAAGTGCATAAAATATAATGATTTAGGGAAGCTTTGAAGAATTAATAGAAATCGTGGCTTAGCTATTACAACAGATGAAGCTAAAAGTGATTTACATTTGGAAGGAATGTTAAGTCCACAATTGAAAAGCAGACGCAGATGTAGAGCTATCAGAAGTGGGAAACAAATTAATGGCTTATGGTATTATTACGTAATGTGGCATTAATTAGGAAGATTGATTTTAGAATTGGAAAATGACTTAAATTTGAATTCGAATTGGGTTTGGCCAATAGTGTGCATTATATATGGTCAAGAATTCAGCTACATTAAGAAGTGAGAAGCTCGAATCGCGAAAGTAGATGATAGAGAGAATATACCAATTGTAAAAACTATAGAAATATGATTGTATGTTTAGTAGATAAGGCAAATACATGTCAAAAGTGTTGATGCTGAAATTTGGTCGCTTTCTTCTCGAGCAGATTCCCTTGCTAACACTTGAATTTCTTTGATTCAGGAAACAGGTGATGTCTTTCAACCTGTACTTATAGAACATTATAAGAGATCGCAGGATGTTTTTTCAGGCGAAGAACCTCCTACGCTCAAGTCATTAATCAGGTTTCACTTTTAGGAATTTTGAAAAAGGTCAAGGCTTACTCCCTTTTTCACTTGTATATAGTTTTCTGAGACTTTCAAACAAAAAAAATCTCCTTTTTCACTTTCCTTTTTGAGATATTTATTCGAGTTTCGTATTCCTCGTGCTCCTCCTATGACTGTTACCCCCACAACGCGTGTCCTTAACTTCCCATTAATTCATCAGTTTAGATGCAGTTATTGGGATATCATTATAAGAGTTAATCGTGTACGGGGGATACGCCACATTCTTGGAGAGAGTTGTTTAACTGATATCCATTATGGGCTCAAGAATTCCATGTTTAAATTATGGTCGAGGATTGGCTTATATCTGCTTTGGATGTCGTCTAGAACTCAATGAGAGCTCACTCTGCTAGTAACGAATATTCTTGCTCTTGGCTAGCTTGATCTCGAGTAGACATGCTTTTCAATCCCCAAACACCAGTCCCCCAATTTCTAGTATTAAGAGTGAAACGAGATAAAACTAGAAGTTACTAATCCAAGCATATTTAAGTGTCCTTTCATTTTATCTTGCCTTTTCATAAGTCATCTCTTTGGTCACTTTGTCAAATACGAGTAATGTGGATCGATCTCGGTGATTCGTTTGAATTTAAAGTGGTGGTTCTATGAATAAACGCGTCGTCTCATGTAACGTGACGTCCCTCGAAATTACTCTTTTATTCCTTTTTATAAATCCCTAAATTCATTTTTCCTTTTCTCTTACTCCCTCACATTACACAAAACTAACTTTCGTTATCTATAAGAAATCTTCTTTTTCGCCATGATTATCAAGATTAACACTCATCAAACTATTTTCAGGTACTAATACCTAAACTTCTCATTCCCTTATTATTTCTTTTTATCTTTTGTTTGGTTCTTTGATTTTTGTTATTATGAACTATGATTTAAACCTTTGTAACCCTATAGAAGTAGATCACAGGGAGGGCATCGATCATTTGCACATTAGACAAAACCTTTGAAAAATGTCCCTTGAGGAATCCTCTTCTTCTAATGACCCCCAATCTATTAGAGAAAATATGGTGGAAAACCCAGGTTCTGGTGAAGTTATTAGTACTGATGATAATGATATTGCCGAGGATGAAGTCCTTGACAAATTTAGACTAGCTAAAAAACAGAAGGTTGATCATATGACAGAAGCTGAGTCATATGCCATTGATGATATGAGATGTGAAATCTCTCAGAAAGATTTAGATAGACTTAGGAAAATGTATAACATCCCAAGTAGTGTCGATCTCTAAGTCCTTAGTAAGAGTAGCACTCCTAGTTGCCCTCCCCGATGATATGTCACATTCTATCTTAAATTTTTTAAACTAGGTTTTAGGTTACCTTGCAATCTTATTTTCCTCTTGTACTATCTCAACTACACTTAGACCATGCTAGTTAAGTCCTCATGGATGGAGGGTTTTAATTGATTTATTTATTTAGTGGTAGTGGTGGAATATGGGTGAACCTGCTGTGGACGAGATAAAGAATTTGTATCAGTTAAAAAGTAGTCCAAAAGATGTGGGATGGTACTATTTCATGTCTAATTCAAAAGAAAGGAAGCCCATTACTAGTCTCCCCTCATCTGGTGATAATTGGAAAAGTAAGTTCCTTTTTGTTAGAGGCGATTGGGGCAAGTAACCTTTGCATTTGGTGCAGATACCCAAACCCGTCTCTTTTTTACACTCTAGGTTATTTACTGCTCATAACAGTTTCTGGTTTGGCTCTTTCTGTTATCTGTTATTATTATTATTATTATTTGACTTTTCAGTTTCTTGGAGTATGTCTTACAAGATTAAGGAGGAATTAAAACTACATGTGGATATTGCTTTGGACAACGCCAGCCTTTGTAAAGAATTATTAACTTTAAGCAACCTAGTCAAGTTTGGTCTGGTGTCCGAAGGAGAAATGATGTGCAACAACATTCTTGCTAGGTTAAAAAAGCATTCTAGCCCTGTTAACACTCCGATAGCTCTTTTGCACCATCGAAGAAGCCAAGAGTCGACCAAACCGCTCCCCTATTAGAACTCTCCCTCTTCCTCCTCCTTCAAAGGGTGGGAATGTGGTCAATAAGACCTCTTTAAAAGATTCTGCTACCTTTGTTCCTGTTAGTGGTAGGAACTGGTCGGCACGACCAAGAGAGCAAGCTGATTCTACGGCTCCCTGTGTCATAGACTTCATAAAGCATGTCGAAGAGGATTATGCTACTGAATTAAATTCTTATAGCTTTAATGAATTGGCTAACTCCTTCCAGTGTTCTGCATACCGACTTGTTGCCGCTTCTACAGCTTTTAAATCAAGAGTCTCCAACTATGGCGAGAGGCTTAAAGTTGAAAATCAGAGCTTAAGGAAAGATCTGGAGTAGGAAAAGGAACAATTGGCAAAACTTCATACCGAGATCTCCGCATTTGAGGAGAAAATACCATGGCTAATTGAAAAGCATTTCAGCTTGAGAAGGAGTTATCCATGGTAAGGGTTGAACTCTTAAATTCCATGAAAGATCTTGAAATTCATAGATACTACTTCGAGAGGGCCATAGAAGTTGAGACATTGTGTCTTCAAGGTAGACTTCACATTTTGGAGAAGCAACTTGCCGATGAATATAATAACAAACTTACATTCTTCTATAAGTGTATCATGTCTGCTTTGGGAAATGAGTACCCTAAGTTGAATATGTCCAAGCCTAAAGCTAACGTGGATAACTATATGAATGATCAGGATGCTAGGAGCAATCAGCAGAAAAAAGCCAACCTAAAATATAGAGAAAGTTTCTATGGAACCTGAAAAAGTTGCTCCCTCTGATAAAAGAAGCTTTCAAGTTGCATCCAGTATGGACCAAACTACCAAGGTGGCTGATCAAGCTGCTGACCAGCCTACCAAATCTTCATAGTTTTTATTATAGTCTCCTATATATGAACTTATAAACCCAGATCTTTCCTTAAATGAATATGGCAAGAGGCTTAAAGTTAAAAATCAGAGTTTAAGGAAAGATCTGGAGTAGGAAAATGAACAATTAGCAAAACTTCATGCCGAGATCTCTGCATTTGAGGAGAAAATACCATGGCTAATTGAAAAGCATTTCAGCTCGAGAAGAAGTTATCCATGGCAATGGTTGAACTCCTAAATGCCATGAAGGATCTTGAAATTCATAGATACTACTTCGAAAGGGCCATAGAAGTTGAGACATTGTGTCTTTAAGGTAGACTTGACAGTTTAGAGAAGCAACTTGCCGATGAATATAATAACAAACTTACATTCTACTATAAGTGTATCGTGTCTACTTTGGGAAATGAGTACCCTGAGTTGGATATGTCCAAGCCTAAAGCTAACATGGATAACTACATGTATGATCAGGATGCTTGGAGCAATCAGCAGAAAAAGCCAACCCAAAATGTAGAGAAAGTTTCTATGGAACCTGAAGAAGTTACTCCCTCTGATAAAAGAAGCTTTCAAGCTGCATCCAGTGTGGACCAGACTACCAAGGTGGTTGATCAAGCTGCTGACCAGCTTACCAAATCTTCATAGTTTTTATTATAGTTTCCTACGTATAAACTTATAAACCCTGATCTTTCCTTAAATGAATACAATTTCTGACTTTCATTTTTCCTTAAGCTGGTTCTATAGTTCTTAATCTATTTCTACTTTAAGATATTTTGCAAGAACCTGAATATGTTTGAACAGGTTTTAGTAAGCTTCGAGTTTTTTCTTGCCTTGACTAGGTTTTCAGACCTTTAGCTTTTATATTTGCCTTAACACATTTTAATAGCTTAAATCTACTCGAATTAGTTTCGGCGAACTATGACTCTTCTTGTGTCACCTCGAGTAGGCTTTGAAACACCTGGCTTTTATATTTGTCTTAATATATTTGTAAGAGCGTAACCTACTTAAATTACTTCTGGCTAACTTTGGCTCTTTGTCTCGTATCGAGCAGTTTTTAAGACTTCTGACCTTTACTTTATCTCAATATATTTTGAAGAGATTAACTTGCTCGAATTAATTCAGGCTAACTTTGACTCTTTTTTCTTAAACAGAGCAAGCTTTGGGACTTCTGGCCTTTACATTTGCCTTAACATATTTTTAAGAGCTTAACCTGCTAAAATTAATTCTAGCTAACTTTGGTTTTTTGTCTCGTCTTAAGTAGGCTTTGAGATTTCTGGCCTTTATATTTGCTTTAATATATTTTTATGAGCTTAACCTATTCGAATTAATTCAGAAAGTATACCTCATCGCACTTCTATTCATGATTAATTCACTACATGCTTTAAATTAAAAAAAATTAGATTCATAAACTGAAACAACATTACTTTATAAGGAACTTATTGGAAATACTTTTTTACATACACTACATTCCAAGGTCTCTTGATTTCTCGTCCATGTGGGTAAGCTAACATGTATGCCCTGGGATCAACCACTCGTAAAACTTGCAAAGACCTTCCCAATTTGGACCTGACACTCTCTGGTTTTGATCCTTTGTGCCTTGATTTGCCATTCTAAGAACACAATCTCCTGTTTTAAATTATCAGACACATACGTTTTGGATGTAATAGCAAAGCACCTTTTTTTTATAGTCAGCTGTCCTCTTCGACGAATTTTCCCTTTTTTCTTCCAATAGGTCAAGATTCTTACAAATATGCTTGTTATTTTACTCTTCGTTAAAGTACTCTATCTGATGTATGTTTATCCCAATTTCATGCCTAAACACTAAGGCAAATGGTTTTGATCTCTACAGGAATTGAGTTAGGCGGTTGTACTGAGAAGTTGGCGAAGCTATGACAACTCTTGTACTTCTAGTCTTTTCTTGTGCATCTTGGTGCATCTTAGGCCAAAAACACCCTTGTATAAGGACTTTGCAAGCTAAAGACTTTTCACCCAAATGGTTTCTACAACCCTCTTTATGTATCTCTCTAAGCACATAATCTACTTCTTCCTCATTTAGACAAGGTAATAATAGCAGAGTGTATCATTGTCGATACAATACTTTATCAATCAGTGTGTATCTTATTGCATGACACTTTAATTCTTTGGCTGGTTTCTTATAATAGGAACTATCCCCTCTGTAATGTAAAAGATAATCGGGTCTATTTATGTGCTTTTCGTGGTTACACTCATCACATCTGCTTCTTGCTCGATACTCGAACTATTTTTGATCTCTATAGGAATTGATTTGGGCATTTTGGATCTGTCACTACAGCCTTTCTTGCTAATATGTCTACTAAAAAATTCTCTGTTCTTGAAATTTGCTCCACCTCAATTACTTGAAATTTATCAACTAATTGCTTTGCCTTGCGCAGATAAGCCTTCATCTTCTCTCTATTTACCTGAAAACTTTCATTGAGGTAATTTGCCACTAGTTGAGAATCTATTCGAACGTTCACTTCCTCCGTCTTCAGCGTTAATGCAAGTCTCAGCTCTGCATTAAAGGCTTCATTCAGCTTGGTTCTTAATAACTTTGAACTCCAGTTTTATAGCATATGGAATCTCCACACCTTCGGGTCTAAGTAAAATCATTCATGCTCCTACTTATGGCCCTTAATCTCTACATAATCTGTCAACTGTGACCATCTAAACATTTCCAAGAACTTCTTCTCTTATCATTTGTCTATTATCTGCACCCTTATATGCTTTTATACATTCGGCCGTAAAATATGATAGAGTGTGTGTTTTGATTGCTATTCGAAATTGATAATTAATGTCAAACTCGCTCAGTTCTACTGACCACTTCACTAGTGGATTGTGTAAGACTTTTCTAAATGATTGATCTGTCAACAGAACAATCAAATATGCTTGAGAGTAGGGTCTTAACTTTTGAGCAGCTGTAACTACAGCAAGTGCCCACTTTTCAACTTATGAATATCTAGTTTCCACTTTAAGCAAGGCTTTACTTGTCTAATATACAAGATGTTGAATTCTTGATTCTTCCGTTACTAATACTAAACTAATAACCCACTGTCATACAGCCATGTACAAGTACAATAGCTCTCATGCTCGTGGCATTGATAGTAGCAGAGCCTCAACCAGATAAAATTTCAGTACTTGAAACTCCTCCTCACATTCTAGTATTCATTCTATCTTCTTTCCTTTCTTCGTTTCCTGGAAAAAGACATAACACTTATCCGTTGCACGTGAGATGAACCTATTTAAAATTGTCAACTTACACATGAGATGTTTTATTTCCTTTAGAGTGCGTGTGAATTCATTTCTACAACTACTCTAATCTTCTCCAGATTAGCTTTAATTCATTTGTGACTAACCATAAAACCTAAAAATTTTCCTGAACTCACCCCATAGATGCAATTTTCTAGATTGAGCTTCATTTAGTATTCTTTTAAGAGTGTGAAAATTTCCTACGGATGTTTCAAATGCTCATCTATATTCTTGGACTTTGTGAACATGTCATCCACATATACTTCCAATGTCCGACTGATCAAGAGCTTAAAAATCTTGTTCACTAAAGTTGAGCAGACCATGCCTAACTGTGGAATCGACTAACTGATCTATTTTAGGTAGTATGAAGCTTTCCTTTGGGTAACTTTGTTCAAATTAGTAAAATACTTTGTTCAAATCAGTAAAATCTACACATATCCTCTATTTCCCTTTTACCTTCTTAACTAAGACCACGTTTGAGATCTATTTGAGGTAGTGAACTTCCCTTATAAACCCTGCCTTTAACAACTTCTCCACCTTGTTATTTATGATGTCATATCTCTCTTGGTTGAAACATCTCCTCTTCTATTTTACTGCCTTTACCTCCTTAATGATTACTAACTTATGACATGCCATATCGGATTAATCCCTGGCATATGATCATGGGACCAGGGGAACATGTCTGCATGTGCTCGTAAACACTTGACCAAACTCCTTCTCAAATCTTCACCAACATTTGACCTAATTATAACATTTTTTTTCTGGTCATCCAGACTTATCCAAAATTCTTCTAATTCTTCTATAGGTTTCTATCTTTCTTTCTTCTAATCTCCTCTAACATAAAACGATGCCGTTGGCATAGCTTCCTTAGCCACTGTTGCATAGCAGTTTCTTAAAACTCTCTAGTCTCCTTTCAAGATTCCCACTACGCCACTCATTAAGTATTTAAGTGTTAAATAGTGAGTTGACATTACCAACTGACTGATTCTCATAAGTGGCCTTCTCAATATAATCTAGTATGGGCTAATTTCATCCACTACTATAGAATCTAACATCATATTCTTCTCAAAAGGTCTCGAGCCTATCATAATCGGCAAATTTATTATCCCTAATGTTGTTAACCTTCCTCTACCAAATCTCTTTAAGGAAATGTTTGTGTACTCGAGCCTCGCATATGTAATTCTCACATTGTCCAAAATAAGCCTAAAGAGAATGTCCACTGAACTTCTCGAATCCACCAAAATTCTATTGAGCTCTATATTTACAGTATTAACCTTTATAACTAGGCATTTTCATAAGGATATAGAACTCCTTCCTCGTCTTCCTCCATCCACTTGTCGAATCTTTGCCATTTTTACCTCTTGCTTATTAAACAAAACCTCCTGACTAATAAATGCAAATCTGCTATAATTCTTTGTAGCTCTGTTCGAATCTTCCACCATTGGACTTCATACTATTACTCTAACAATA
Source organism: Murraya koenigii (assembly GCA_025617385.1). NCBI lineage: Eukaryota > Viridiplantae > Streptophyta > Magnoliopsida > Sapindales > Rutaceae > Murraya > Murraya koenigii. The sequence continues at coordinate 17,032,081 of CM046814.1, forward strand.
GGCCGTTCTGATTCACCCCTCTAACTTGGTCATATCCAATATATTACTGATCTACTACGGGGTGCTCACCATGAGGAACTCGTCCAAGTATCGATTTCTCACCAGTTCTTCTACTTGGTTTTTGAGATCATAACACTGAGATGTTGGATGGTCGTGATCATCATGGAATTTATAGAATCTGCTCATATCCCTCTTATTTACTGGTTTAGACATTGGTAGTGGGGGACACAACAAATCTCGTTCTTATACGATAGAAAATAACCCCTCTAGTGGAATCTTGAAAGGAGTATATTGCTTGTAAACAAAAATCTGGTCAATCATCTAAATGGTCTTGTCCTTAGGAAAATTACTCATTGATGGGGGTGGCAGGCGGGCAACTCTATCAAGGTTTTGAGATTTTTAGCGTGTTAGGATATTGTGGTATAGGTTATTGTAAAGTTGGTGGTTATCTCTTTGATCTCTGCTCAGTGATCTGTGGAATGAAATAAGACTAACCTGAGGTTAAGGTGGCCTCTGATAATGTTGGTAAATACTAGTTCGACTTCCTGTCCCCCTGGCTGATGATGACCCTTGACCTTGCCCAATTGATCTTCTCCTTTTTGGATTCTCCTCTCCCTGCACCTCATTCCTTCTATCTGCTCGTTTTTTAACTTTGTTGCCTTTTCTTCCTTAATCACAATAACTTTATTTTGTATCAGAATATGAATGAATTAAAGGACTTCTCAATTTATACCATGGTCACCCAATCTTCACACCTTTTTTAAGTTCTCTCTTGTAGATGATTGAATGCTCCGAGATTAAGGACTGCCTGGTGATATCTTTTAACAAACTCCCAAAAAGACTCACCTTTTTCTTGCTTGATCTCCATCACTCCATCATATCATCTTCAGGGGCTACTGCCTCACAAAACCACTTTGCAAACTCTGTGTACATCTGTTCGAAATTCTGGATACTCCCTCGTGGCAACCTGTGATACCACTCTCATGCTCGCCCCTCCAAGGTTAGTGGGAAAGCCCTATATTTTTGCATTACTATCAGGCCTTGTTCCTCAGTTATGTCGTTGAAACTTTTAATATGCATTAATGGATCATTTTTTTCTAAGAATTTAAGATCAAGAAAATGAAAATCCCTAGAGATTGTAACATTCATAATCTCTACTGAAAGTGAGGACTCATTATCTAACATGAACCCCCTTCCCCTGGTATCTCATCAATGACCTGAGCCAACTTTCGTACCTCTCCTTCTAATTCTTTAGCATGAGAAGGATTTTGTACTGAAACTTGCACACATTCCTATTCTGTATCTCGCAAGTGTTGTTTTAATTCCCTCTCCTCTAGGCTTATATCCACCATACTTGCCGTCTTTGCTTTCTCGACCCTTGGGCTCCAACTCTTATATTATGCCCAACAGGTACGACTCTATGACTGGATTCAGGAATGTCATGGCTTGGTCTCTTTTGTTTGTCCCTGAGTTCATAAAGGATGGCCATTAGCATCTTCATCTACTTTCTATTCGTTCCATTCTATCCTGCACTATTCTATTGTAGGCTTTGTTCGCAACCTCCCTCAAAGTCATTGCCTTTCCAAGATCTGCCCCTCTCGGACTATTACCCCTTGTATTCATTTCTCTTATATTGCTTTTAGCATAGTTAACTTTTTGCTCAATTTCCCACAGACAACATCAAAATATTAATAATGAAATCTGGTCGCTTTCCCATCAAGCATATTCCCTTGCTAACACTTGAATTTCTTTGATTCAGGAAACAGGTGATGTCTTTCAACCTAGGCTCATAGAACATTGTTAGAGATTGCTGGATGGTTTTCTGGGCAAAGACTCTCTAACGCTCAAGTCAATAATTAGGTTCCACATTTAGGAATTTCGAAAAAGATCAAGGTTTACTCCCTCTTTCACTTGTGTATAGTTTTTCTTAGATTATTGAGACTCTACAAAAAAAATCCTCTTTTTCTCTTTTCTTTCTGAGATGTTTATCTGAGTTTTGTATTCCTCGCATTTGTCACTCCTCCCATAACTGTTATCCCCACAACATGTATCCTTAATTTCCTATTAATTCGTCTGTTTCGATGCATTTATTGGGATATCATTATGAGAATTAATTGTGTACAGGGATTAAGCCCCCATTCTTAGAGAGAGTTATTTAATTGATACCCATTATAGGCTCAGGGCTATCATGTTCAAATTCTGGTTGAGGACTGGCTTATATCTACTTTGGATGTCGCCTACAACTCAATGAGAGCTCACTCTACTAGTAACAAATATTTCTGCAAGCCAAGAGCAATCAACAATGTCAGGTGGTGCAGTAGGAGTAATAGAAAGAAAAGCATCTGGGTTAGATCCTTGGCTAGTACTACTACCTGAAACAACTGTGCTTTTGGTGTTTGCCACTACAAGCAAAGATAAGATGATGAAACTAAGACTCTCCCACCTTTTTCTATTTCTAAAGTGAAATGTAAAGAACTTAATTAGAATTAAGAGAGATGTGTAAGATTTAGAAAGGCATAAAACTCTATTTATATGAATGAATATTGAGAACCTTAATGAAGTTGAAAAGATTCCATAAAATAAATAAATTAAACTGCATTTGTTTGCAATAACTATTGATTTTAATATCTTGTTACGTTTTGAAGGTAATTTTTAACATATATTTAATTAATTTTATTGATTTTAGTGTATTTATTTATTTTTAGTTTATTTTTAGATTTTTTTCTCTTTAGATTAATCATCAAGCTATTTTTTAATATATAAAGATATTTTTATGAGCCACTTCCTTTAATAAAATAAACCACATCCTATATTTTAAGCAAGCTATCAACGCAATACAATGCTATATATTTGCATGGACATATAGCAAAATACAATTAATTTTCCAGTTGATTTAATATATGTTTACTGAATTGTGTATACACTCGATAAATTAATGATTATTAATTTATTGAATAATTAAATCAATATCTCTTTAAATTAATAGATATTGTATGATTTCGACATTAATAATTTATATAGTTTTTATTGTATATCCAAGCAAATATCTAGTATTGTACTGCCCTATTGGTTTGTTAGTTGAAATGCTCAACTGTAACCTCTGCCATTCACTACAAGTTTTCAAATTTTTTTTCAGCTGTATGTATAGAATTTTGATGGGCCAATTTGTGCAAGCTTTTTTTTTTTTGCCCGCTCTATAATTCATTTGATAAAAGAGGGAAAAATCAAGTCCTATGAATAGTAAGGAGCATTGATGATCTATTAAGAGTCGTTGAATCAATATTATTAATCGATCAAGAGGGTTGATCTATCGTAATCTAAATCTCTTCATTTACACAAGCTAAGTTAACAAAGTGTACATAATTGATTTTTGTTGTCTTCAATAACTTCTACACATTTTGATGAGAGAGTCTATAAATTAATAGGTTCGTAATTTTTTTATTAATTAATATCAATATCTCTTTAAATTAATAGATGTTGTATTTCTCCGACATTATTAATTTATAGAAGTTTTACTACATATTCATGCAAATATCTAGTATTGTATTGTGCCAGTGGCTTGTTTAAAATATAGGATGTGGGTAATTTCATTGCAGGATGTGGCTCAAGGAACATCTTTATATATTAAAAAAAATGGCTTGATGATTAATATAAAGAGAAATAATGTAATAATAATCTAAACAAAATAATAACACTAAAAATGATAAAATCAATTAAATATATTTTGAAATTACCTTCATAATGCAACAAGATATAAAAATCAATAGTTAATGCAAACAAAAATAGCGTAATTTATTTAATTTTCATTTATGGAATCTTTCAATTTTCTTACGGTCACTACATCTCATTTCTTAATATTCATTCATAAAAATAGAGGTTCATGCCTTTCTGATTCTTGCACATCTCTTTTGATTCTAATTAAGTATTTTACAATTCACTTAAGAAATAGAAAAATGTCAAAGAGTCTTAGCTTCATCATCTTGGCTTTGCCTATAGTGGCAAACACTAAAAGCACACTTATTTCAGCCAAAAGTACTAGCCAATGATCTAACCCACATGCTTCATTTTCTATTAATCCTGCAGTATCACTTGACATTATTGATTGCTGAGGTCTTAAGGGGAAGATTGTTTGGTTGATAAGTTTAAGACAGCTCTCAAAGACTATACTTAGTCCTACCCACCAGGGGATGCAAATGATTTTGACAATCCGTTATTTCTTTTATCTTTTATGAGTGCTTTTGCAATAATGATCAATTTTAGTGAAATTGAAACTGTGCTTTAACAAAAGAACAAATTAATTAATTATAAGTACGTATTGTTATGTTGTGTTTTTTACATTTGAATCTAGTGTTATTTTGTCGTATAAATTTCTGAAGAACCATCATGGATTTTTGCCATCCTTATAGGAATCTTAATCAATGTAGTCAGTTTTCTACTTTTTTTTTTGTTTTTTCTTTCTTCTGTAGTGCTCTTGAGATGTTATGAATTAAATAAATAAAAGTTCCCAATCACACACTCTTATCATATAGGAAGTATCATAAAAAGAAGAAACAAATTCTGAAACTGGGTGACCAAAATGACTTAAAACAATGAATTAAGTCTCTTGTAATTTGGTCAAAGTACTGAGGGACTTGGCTGCAAACTGGTAGCCCGCATGCTGATGAACTCCCTGTCTTGGCCACTTGAGCAATTGCCAAGGCAGTTGATATACTTCATGTAAGCAACACAATAAAAATCGAGTGACCCAGGGCATTGAACAAAACCAATAAGACTTACACAATCTCAATTTTGACTTACTAATAATATTACTAGATAAACTAGGCTAGAGGCTCTAACCACATCTAAAGCAACAACTAGTCGGTAGATCAAACTATCTAAAGGAAGAAACAGAACCCGAAATCCTTAGATGGATATAACTACATTTGCTATTACAAAATGCAATTTAAAAAACCTGATGATAATTTATAATGCATACATGACATTGAATTTAATTATATAACTCACTTGATCATCAGCACGGCACTGTACTTAGCTTCAAATGACAATGCAAAGAAGGTAGCTGTCTGATGGCTTGTAGCCATGACGAATGTAGCAGAAAGTGTTGCCCCAGAGGCCATTAGCCTCAGCAGAAGAGTGCATAGCCTCGCAATAGGCATCGGATGGTACAATTACTTACAGTGAAAAATTTGATGAGTTGGCATATGAGGTTTATATAAATTAACGAAAAAATTTGAAGTCTAAACGTTTAGCTAATGGAAAACATCGGCAGTATATAGAGAGTTAGGAAGGTAGACGACACGTATGCTATAATACTTTGTTAGTTGAAATGATCAACTGTCACCACCGCCATTCGCCATAAGTTATCAATTTTTATAGGCACTTAATTGTGAAATATGTGCAAAGCTTTTTTTTTTTTTGGTGGGGGAGTGGGGGGGTGAATGAATCATTCAAATGGAAGGACAAAATCAGATCCTGTTAATGCGGTTCTCTGGTCGCTCCCAAATAGTGATGCTATCTCCTGGTCGCGGGAAGCTCCAGCAGGATTTCTGGCTGGCTCCCACATTTTCCCGTTCCTTGAAGAGTTAGTGTCCTCTGATCTGTATCCACAGAAAAAGTATCAGGGGTAGTCGGGTGTTTTTCGAGCGAAAATACTCCGATGCTCAAGTCAGTAATCGGGTTGATTCTTTGTAAATTCTCTATTAATATCAGAGAAAACTGGAAAGTAGAAGGTTAAAAAAGGTAAGTAAGAAGAAGAATTTAGAATCAGTATCAGAAATTAAGAAATCAAAATCCCCCTACCTCACCCTTTATCTGATATATATATATATATCTCCCCTTTTTCCCACCACCCTTACTTGGGCGCCATCCCCTGCATTAATTGCGCCTGCGTCTTTCTGACAGCTATGGGTTGCTGCGGCACAACCTGGGGGTGCGGGATGTCAAACGGTTATGGGTTACCGTGATTAAAAATGATGTCGTGCAGGTTTATGTAAAATGATGATATTATGGAGGCATGTGCCGGTCATCTATAACAATGACGAAACTCAACGGCATGGAGGTGCCTGTTAGTTATCAATCGTCGTGACAAGTTGTCAGGGTGCGGGGCTTCCATGCTTAGGTTTGCTCTACTCTAGCTTCGATCTCTTTCTGTTCATGGTACTTTTCATAACACGACCAGGGCTAGCCTAGTGGTTGGGGATCTTTGTAACCTTACTCGAGCAGGATGGGAATATTCGAACCCAACTGGCTTTAGAAAACTTGACCTCGACCAGCTTTGACACCGAGCAGGAGTGTCTTTATACTAGTGATCAGGTTGTCTGTTCTATTGGTTTGTCCTTGAGCAGGTCTACTCGGCATTCCCCAAACACAAGTCTCCCAGTTTCTATTCTTGAAAGCGAAACCAGATAAGACTGGAAACTACTTATTTAAGACAGTTTCCCTCATTTTTACTTTTTCACGCTGAGCTGTCCGTCCCTTCCGTCACTTTGTATTTAATATGAGCTGCGTGGGCTAATCTGGACCACTTGTTTGAAATTTGAAGAGGCGGTTACCTGAACAGTCACGTCCTCTTAAGTAACTTGCCGTTTGTTGGTGTAACCTGCTTTCCTCTTTATAAATCCCTAATTTCACCATTGTGCACCCCTTATTTCCATACTTTGCTCAGAACTGAAAAATCGCCGCCTGCAAGCGAAATCCATCTTCTCAATTGCCATCGTCACTACTTGCATCCTTCAAATCCAATCTCAGGTATAAGCTCCTTAACTTTTTCTCTTCGTTCTCGTCCTTTTTGTTTCGTGTGTCTTCATTTCTCATTTGGTAGATTATATCACTAGGAAAAAAATGTCAGCTACTCAGCAACCCCGCAAGATGTCCCCTGAAGAATTATCTTCTTCTAGCGGCTCTAAGGCCAGTAGGGGGTTCTAGTGAGAGACCAAAGTTCTGAAGAGGCCACATATACAGCCAGAGACGCCATTGAGGGCGGTGTTATAGAGGAAACCTGGCCACATAAAAAGCAAAGGACCTGCCAAAGGTCGGAGGTCGAGTCCTTCGCTATTGATTACATGAGGTGTGAGACCTTGCACCAAGACCTAAATTGGCTTAGGGCCACCTACCACATCCCTGCCAGCATTGACCTCTATCTCCCTAGCAAGAACAACACCCCTAGTCGCCCTCCTTGAGGGTACGTCACCTTTTACCTTGAATGCTTTAGGTGGGGTGTTAGGTTGCCCTCACAGCCATATTTTGCCTGAGTCCTCTCTCAATTGCTTCTGGCACCGGGGCAACTAAACCCAAATGGGTAGAGGGTTTTGTCTGGGCTGTACATCCTGTGGAAGTGGTGCAACATGGGCGAACCGATGGTAGATGGAATAAAGCACCTCTACCAGCTGAAGAGTAGCCCAATGGACGCGGGATGGTACTACTTCACTTCTAACTTGGAGGCAAAAAACCCATCACCGACCTTCCTACCTCTGGTGGCAACTGGAAGGGTAAATTCTTTTTTGATGGAGGGGTATAGGGGCGAGCAACCTCTACCACCGAAGAGATTGATCAAATTCCTTCTCGCTTTTATACTCCAGGTTATTTGCTGGTCATTATGTATTCTGCTTTGGTTTTCAACTCACCCTTTCTTATTATTATTTTTGGTCTCCTATAGTCTCTTGGAGCATATCTCACCCGGTCAAGGAGGAGCTACAGTCGTACATCAACACAGCCTTGGACAACGCGAGCTCGTGCAGAGAATTACTATCTCACCAAAATCTTGTTGAGTTTGGTTTAGTTCTCGAGGGAGAAGATATGAGCAGTATCCTTGCTCGGGTAAAGAAGTCCTCGAGCACCGTTGAGAGTCCAAGCAACCTCGCCAGTCAGGGTTCTCCCTCCTACCCAGGAGAGTGAGAGGGTAGCCGGAGAAGCTCCCCCTATGGTCCCTGGAGCCATCGTGCCCGTTAGGCCCAGATCAGCACGCTCTTGGGAGCGAACCGACTTCGCTGACCCCTACGTTAAGGATTTCACCAACCACATGGGGGAAAGCTTCATGGAAGAGTTAGAGTCTTCCAGCATTAGCGAGTTGGCCAACATCTTTCAGTGCTCTTCATGCCAGGCTACTGCTGCCTCTAGTGCCTTCAAGGCAAAGGCTCTGATTCTCGAGAGGAAGATTAGGGCTAACAACCAGAGCTTGAAGAAGCAGCTCGAGCAGAGAGAGGTAGAAGCGACCAAGCTCCTTGCTGAGATCTCCACCTTTGAGGAGAAAGCTGCCATGGTGGAGTCCAAGGCTTTCCAGCTCGAGAAGGAGTTGTCCATGGTTGTGAATGCTAGGAAAGATCTCGATGTCAAGAGATTTTCCTTTGAGAGGACCATGAAAGCAGAGACTTCTCGCCTCTAGAATAAGGTGGACTCCTTAGGGAACCAGCTCACAAAGGAGTACAACAAAGGGCTGACATTCTACTACGAATGTATCAGGTCCGTCTTGGATAAGGAATATCCTGAGTTGGACTTTTCCAAGATCGAGGTGTGCTTGGACGCTTATATGAATGAGCAGGATGCCAGGAGCCAAGAGCCAAGGGATCCATCTGCTCATGTGAAAATAGATGCTGTAAGGTCTGAAGAGGCTGCTCCTTTATCCGAAGAAGCCCAAGCTGCTCCCACAGCCGAGAAGGACCCTCAGGCTATTTTCTTTCCCGAAACCCCTGAGCTTGCTGCTAGCCCGATTGCTCCAATCACTTGACTGGCTTTTTTTTTTTTATACTTTTAACTTTTGGCAACATGGAATGAATAAAAAAACCAGATTTTCCATCTTGGGCTTTAAATTTTTAGTCTATTCTAAATTCTATCTGAGTTGAATTTCCAGTGCCCTTTAAGCTTTTCCTTTATTTTTGGGACTCTGGCCTACTTCTACATATGACCTTTAACTTCATTAGCGAGCTTATCTTGCTCGAGCCTTCTCTAGCTTATACTTGGTACTTCGTCTCGCTTTAGGTTAGGCTCTGAGACTTACGGCCTTAGCTTTTCTTCGTGAGCTTATCTTGGTTGAGCTTTTTCTTGGCTATGCCTGGCATTTCATCTCACCTTGGGTTAGGCTCTGAGACTTACGGCCTTAGCTTTTCTTCACGAGCTTATCTTGTTCGAGCCTTTTCATGCCTATGCCTGGCACTTTGTCCTGCCTTAGGTAGGCTTTGAGACTTATGGCCTTTGGCTTTTCTTTGTGAGCTTATCTTGTTCGAACCTTTTCTTGGCTATGCCTAGCACTTTGTCTTGCCTTAGGTTAGGCTTTGAGACAGCTTCATCAGCGAGCTTATCTTGTTCGAGCCTTTCTGGTTTATGCTTGGCACTGTCTCGCCTTAAGTTAGACTTTGAGACCTATGGCCTTTAGCTTCATCAGCGAGCTTCTCTTGCTCGAGCTTTTCTCACTTATGCTTGGTATTGTCTCACCTTAATTTAGGGTTTGAGACTTATGGCCTTTGTTTTTTCTTCACAAGCTTATATTGCTCAAACCTTTCTGGCTTATGCTTAGCATTCTCTCGCCTTAAGTTAGGCTTTGAGACTTATGGCCTTTGTTTTTTCTTGGTGAGCTTATATTGCTCGAGCCTTTCTGGCTTATGCTTGGCACTGTCTTGCTTTAAGTTAGGCTCTGAGACTTACGGCCTTAGCTTTTCTTCACGAGCTTATCTTGCTCGAGCCTTTTCACGCCTATACCTAGCACTTTGTCCTGCCTTAGGTTAGGCTTTGAGTCTTATGGCCTTTGGCTTTTCTTTGTGAGCTTATCTTGCTCGAGCCTTTTCTTGGCTATGCCTAGCACTTTGTCTCGCCTTAGGTTAGGCTTTGAGACAGCTTCATCAACGAGCTTATCTTGTTCGAGCCTTTCTGGTTTATGCTTGGCACTGTCTCGCCTTAAGTTAGATTTTGAGACTTATGGCCTTTAGCTTGATCAGCGAGCTTATCTTGCTCGAGCCTTTCTGGCTTATGCTTGGTACTGTCTCGCCTTAAGTTAGGGTTTGAGACTTATGGCCTTTATTTTTTCTTCGCAAGTTTATATTGCTCGAGCCTTTCTGGCTTATGCTTAGCATTCTCTCGCCTTAAGTTAGGCTTAGAGACTTATGGCCTTTGTTTTTTCTTCGTGAGCTTATATTGCTCGAGCCTTTCTGGCTTATGCTTGGCACTGTCTCACTTTAAGTTAGGCTTTGAGACTTATGGCCTTAGCTTTTATTTGTTTTCATAAGCTTTAATTTGCTTGCATTGTATTAATTTTAGAAGCGTTTTTCTTGCTTTATTAATGTATAAGATTTTACACACTTTTATTTTGAGAAAAACTGAATATCAATGCTTGTAATACAAGGGAACTTACTGGAAATACTTCATCAGATGCTGTGCATTCCATGGCCTTTTAAATTCCCGTCCATCCAGATAAGATATCCTGTACGCCCCCGGACCTGCTACTTGCGAGATCCTGTAAGGACCCTCCCATTTTCCTGTGGGTGTGATGGCGAGTAGAATTTTAGGTCTATTCCTATGTTTTTACAGAAGTCTCAGAAGTTGTTGTTGTCAAACTGCCTCCTATTGTCTGTAACCAGCATGTGGGAATTTCATACCTACAAATCACTTTTCTAAAAATAAAGTCAATGGTTTTACTTTCTGTAATACTGCTCAAAGCTTCCACTTCAACCCATTTAGTGAAATAATCAATCGCCACCACGGTATGTATTGCAGATGCTCTTCCCTTTAGCAGTGGTCCGATCCGATCAATCCCCTATTGAGCAAATGGCCACGGTGATTTAATTACAGTGAGGTTCTCTGGTGGTTAAGCTATGTGATCGGCGAAGCTTTGACGACTTTTGCAGCTCCTGATCTTTTCATATATGTCCTGGTGCATCCTAGGCCAGAAGTACCCTTGCCTCAAGACTTTGAAAGCTAAAGACCTTGCACTAGAGTGGTTCCCAAAAATCCCCTCGTGTACTTCCCTGAGGACATAGTCAGCCTCCTCTTCGCCCAAACAGCGTAACAATGGTAGGGTGTATCCTCATCTATACAACACTCCGTCGATCAGTACATACCTCACTACTTGACACCTCAGCTTTCTTGTCTGCTTCTTATCGGCAGGTAATATCCCTTCCTTAAGGTAGGACATAATCGAATCCATCCAAGTGCTGCTCGAGGTCACATTCATCACCTCGTCTTCCTGCTCAATGCTCGAGCTGGTCTTGATCTCCACAGGAATTGACTTAGACATTTTGGGGTCTAACATAGCGGCCATCCGTTCTATTATATCTTTTCGAAAGTTTTCCCCCTTGCAAACTTCCTCACTAGTTACCTTACCTTCCGAAGGTAGGCCTCCATCTTCTCGCCCTTGGCTTGGAAGCTTTCATTGAGTTGGTTTGTCACTAACTGAGAGTATGTTCGGACCTTCACCTCCTTCGTCTTCACCACTAATGCAAGCTTTAGTCCTACAATGACAGCCTCGTATTCAGCCTGGTTATTAGTGGCTTTGAACTTGAGTCTCACAGTATATTGTATTTCCACTCCTTCGGGGCTGAGAAGCACTATTCTCGCTTCTACTCCTTGTCTCCACGTGACCCATCCACTGTGACAGTCCACACCTTACCTGGGATAGGCTCTCCAGCAGCTCACTCGTTGTCTGTGCCTTTATCTAATCCGTGCATTCAGCCACAAAGTCTGCCAGAGCTTGTGCTTTAATTGTTGTCTGGGGCTGGTAGCTGATATCAAACTCACTGAGCTCTATTCACCACCTTACCAACCGACCTGAGGTCTCTAGTTTGTGCAGGATTTGTCTAAGTGGCTAGTTCGTCAAGACCACTACTAAGTGTGCTTGGTAATAAGGCCTCAACTTTCGAGCTATTGTTACCAATGCAAATGTCCATTTCTCTACTTGCGGATACCGAGTTTCAGCCTCCAACAAAGCTCTGCTCTTGTAATACACGGGGTGTTGTACCCCCGACTCTTCCCTTATTAAAACCGAGCTTCTTGCCCATTGTGAGACAGCCAAGTACAGGTAAAGGACTTCTCTTGCTCACGGTGTTGATAGCAACGGGGCTTTCAATAAGTACAGGAGATGAACCTGTTCAAGTATGGCGGTTTATACGTAAGGCTCTATATCTCCTTAAGAGAGTGCGGGCACTTCATGTCTACTTCCGCTATTATCTTCTCCAGGTTGGCCTCAATTACTGACCATAAAACCCAAGAATTTCACCAAGCCCACTCCAAAGGCACACTTCTCGGGATTAAGCTTCATTCGGTACTCCCTCAAGAGCTCGAAGGTCTCTTTCAGATGCTTGACATGCTCTTCTGCATCCCTGGACTTGGTGATCATGTCATCGACATAAAATTCCATTGTGCAGCTAATAAGGGTTTAAATATCTTGTTTACCAGCCTCTGATACATTGCTCCCCCATTCTTCAAGCCGAAGGGCATGACCTTATAGCAGAACAGACCCCGATTGGTGATGAAGGCCTTGCACTCCTCGTCTGGCCCAAACATAGGGATTTGGTTGTAGTCTGAAAATGCATCCATGAAGCTGAGTAGACCATATTCGGTAGTGGAGTCAACCAGCTGGTCTATCTTTGGTAATGGGAAACTGTCCCTTAGACAGACTTTGTTGAAATCTGTGAAATCCACACACATCCTCCATTTCCCACTTGCCTTCTTCACCAGCAAAACGTTTGAGATCCACTCGGGGTAATTAACATCATACCTTTCCAACTTGACGCACCTCCTCCTCTGCTTTATTGGCTTCGTATCCCTTCTCACTGCCAGCTTGTGGCATGCCACATTCGGATCAATCCCTGGCATGTCTTCATACGACCAGGTGAACACATCAGGTGCGCTCGCAAGCATTCATCCAAACTCCTCCTCAGCTGCTTGCTTGTGCGTGAGCCGATCTTAACCTTCTTCTTGAGGTCATCTGGTCTTATCAAAATCTCCTCCAACTCTTCAGTTGGTTCTTGTCTCCCCTTCTTCGACTTACCCCTGGGTCTAGCGACGTCACCTGCATCACTTCATTTGCCGTTGTGGTATAGCAGCTTCTTGTGACCCTTTGATCGCCTCTGACAACCCCTACCGCTCCGTTCATGTGGTATTCTAGTGCCAAATAGTGGGTGGACATCACTAATTGGCTGGTCCTCATGAAAGGCCTCCCCAATATTGCCTGGTAAGGGCCGACCTCGTCCACAACCACGAAGTCCAACACTATATTCTTCTCAAAGGGCTTCGAGCCCATGGTCACTGGCAAGTTTACAATCCCAAGAGGGGTTAGCCTTCCTCCATCGAATCCTTCCAGAGATGTGCTCGTGTGCTCGAGCCTCGTATCTACTATTCCCATCTCATTGAGGGTGGATTTGAAGAGAATGTCCACCAAGCTTCCCGAGTCCACCAATATCTAGTTGAGCTCCCTGTTTGCAATATTTGCCTTCATAACTAGGGCATCCTCGTGGGCGTATAGGACCCTCTCTTCGTCCTCATCCACATGATTGGAACTTGTCGAACTTTAACTTTCTTCGAGGTAGGTGCGACAAATAAAACCTCCCGACTGGCAGAGGTATATCTACTATAATTCTTCCTGGCTCTATTTGAATTCCCTACCATCATCGGCCTTCCTACTATCACCCTCACAGCAAGTGGTTCGCGGTCCATATCACTAGCTTGACCATCCTCCTCGCTTGCCGCTTGACTCATCGGGTTGCCCTCCTTCAATGAATTCGCCTAAGCACTCGGCTTCTTACCAAATCCTCCACTGTGTTCTTTACGCCACCAAGACCGAGATGTTGAGTGGCCATGATGGTTGTGGAATTGACAGAACCTGCTCCTGTCCCTCTTATTTGTTGGTTCGGACATCGGTGTCGGGGAACATAGTAGACCTCGTTCCTCTACAACATGGAACATCTCCTCAAGTGACATCTTCAAAGGGGTGTATTGCCTATAGGTACTACTTTAGTCAATCATCCGCGATAGTTCTATCCTAGTGGAAAATTTCCCGCTCAGGAGGCAATGGACTGGCCGACTCGTTGTTGCTCTACGTGGCCGATCTGCAGGGGATTACGGGCTGATTGCCACTGTATTGCTTAGTAATCCCTTTGCTATGGGTTGTAGGGAGCAACCCCGTCCTTTATTCTTTTAGAAGTCGACGAGCCCCGAGCAGGCCCCCTTTTATCCTTGCGTTTCACGCCGTTGCTCTACTCGCTCCTTAGCTTTGCAGCTTTTTTTCTTTGATGACGATGTCCATTTTCATTTTTTCGTACGCATAAGAGTATGAGCGGATCGAGGGGCTCCGCAGGTTGTACCAGAGTCTTCCCATCTTCAACCCTTCCTTCAACCCTCTAAACGCCTGGGGGTGATTGAATGCCCCGAGGTTTAAGACTGCCCGATGGTACCTCTTGATGAAATCTCGAGGAACTCCCCCTCCTTCTATTTTATCTCAACCAACTCCATCATGTCGTCTTCGGGAGCTACTGCCCCCCGGAACTGCTCCGCAAACTCAGTGCACATCTGTTCGAAGCTCAGAATGCTCCCCTGCGGTAGTTTACGGTACCCTTCCCTCACTCTCCCCTTCAAAGTAAGTGGGAAGACTCTACATCTCTGGGCTACTCTCAAGCCCTACACTCTGGGCATGTCGTTGAAACGCTATATGTTCACTAGCGGGTCACTCTTCCCCGAAAACTTCAAGTTGGGAAAACGGAAATCCCAGGGGATTGTGACGCCTATGATTTTTGCTGAAAGTGGGGACTCGTTGTCCAACATGATACTCCAACTTGGTGCTTTCCCATTTCCCCAAAAGTTTCAACTACCTGTGTCAGCCTGTGCACCTCCCCCTCCAACTTCTCTGCACAGGAAGGAGGTGCAGAATCTTGCAAGTACTGTCGAGACTCTCTCTCCTCCGGGTTTGTCTCCTCCCTTCCGGCTGTGTTCTGTGCTTTCTGTCTCTGGGCTCCATCTTCTACGTTCCCCCCAATGGGAGCATTCCCACGACTGGATTTGGGAATGTCATTGTTTTCTCTCCTCTGTCCATCCCTGAGCTCTTGTAGGATGGTCATCAGTGTCTCTATCTACTTTTTCATCTGGTCCATCCATCCTTTCTTACATTTCTCTATCTCGGGCCTCATTGGCCGCCTCCCTTAGAATTACCTATTCTTCGAGGCTTACTCCTCTCGCTTGTTTCCTCTCATTATCTCGCTGCTTTTTAGTGTGTTGAGAATTCATGCTTTTTGAACTCGAACCCCACAAACGGTGCCACAATGTTGATGCGGTTTTCTGGTAGCTCCTAAATATTGATGCTATCTCCTGGACACAGAATGCTCGAGCAGGATTTATAGTTGGCTCCCACGTTTTCCTGTTCCCTGAAGCGGTAGTGTCCTCCAATCTTATCCACAGAAAAAGTATCAGGGGTCGCTGTGTGTTTTTCAAGCGAAAATCCTCTGATGCTCAAGTCAGTAATCGGATTGATTCTTTGTAAATTCTCTATTAATCTCAGAGAAAACCGAAAAGTAGAAGGTTGAAAAAAGAAAAGGAAGAAGAAGAAGAATTCAGAATCAGTATTAGAAATTTAGAAATTAAAATCCCCTTACCACACCCTTTGTCTGATATATATATCTCCCCTTTTTCCCACCACCCTTACTTGTGCGCCATCCCCTGCATTAATTATGACTACGTCTTTCTGACAGCTATGGGTTGCTGCGGCACAACCTGGGGGTGCGGTATGTCAGACAGTTATGGCTTACAGTGATTAAAATTGATGCCATGTAGATTTTTCTAAAATAATGACATTGTGGAGGCATGCACCGGTCATCAGTAACATTTATCGTGGGGCTGCTTGCTAGTTATCGATCGTCGTGACAAGTTGTCAGGGTGCGGGGCTGCCATGCTTAGGTTTGCTTCTACTCGAGCTCCGATCTCTTCCTGTTCATGGTACTGTTCATAACACGACCAGGACTTGCTCGGTGATTAGGGATCATTGTGACCTTACTTGAGCAGGATGGGAATATCCGCACCCGAATGGCTTCAGAACACTTGAGCTCGACCAACTTTGACACCCAGCAGGGGTGTCTTCGTACTAGTGATCAGGTCTTCTATTCTGTTGGTTTGTCCTCGAGCAGGGCTGCTCGGCATTCCCCAAACAAATCCTATAAAAGGAAAGGAACATTGATGATCTATTGAGAGTTGTTAAATCAATATTATTAGTGGATCATGAGGGTTGATCTATCATTATGCCAATCACTTCATTTAGACAAACTAACTTAACAAGATATACATAGTTGATTTTTGTTTTCTTCAATAATTTCTACGCAATTTAATGAGAAAGTCTTATACACGAAACTCCCGGTGAAACGAATGAAGGGCAAAGTAGACTTGGAGAGGGTCTTTCATTTTCTATTAGATTTTTCTATGGTATTTGCATTTTGAGGTTTGAAAATACTCCAATCAAAGTAGACTCGAACCATCTACCTTTATATAAGTTTATATGTAACTGCCACATCATGATAGTCATTAATATTTATTAATCTTTAATGAATTATAATTTCACCTTTCCATGATAAATATAAATATTAGTAATTGATAGATCTAACAATTATAGTTTACAGAATCATACCTGTTAATACCCAAATATTTGGATAATAGTTAGATCTGTATTATTACTCGAAAAATAACGTCATTGTCTATATACCCCAATTGGGGGGAAAAAAAAAACTTGACAAGACCAAACCTTGCCCAAGAATCTTTGTAAGATCAAACAAGTTGCATAGACTTGATTAAAATGATTAGATCAAGACAAATTACTCTAATCAACTTATATAAAAACTCGTAAATGAATCAAGATGAAAGTTAATGACAGAAAACAAATCAAGAATATAAAAAACACAGAGATACGTGGTTTACATGCACGGGTGAATACATCAAGCAATCCTTCATTGAATCAAGGATTGAGTTATAAAGTTACGTTCATAAAGTTGCAAAGAATAATATTACACTTTCTCTTTCTCATTTCTCTTTGTATCTCTCTAGAAAGATCTAGCTACTACACTGAAAAATCATCTTTTATACTAGTTTCATAATAGCTTAACAATCTCAGAATGCACAGATCTTGACACGTATCCAAGAAACCATTATAACAAATTTGGCATCACTATATATCATTTGCTTCCACTTATGACTGATTTAATTTAGTTAAGATCAAAACACATCCAAGTGAATCCGGGTAAAGCATAACCATTAACGTGACTCTCACGTGTCTTCATTGAGTCATTATGAAAAATGAAACATTATTGTTTTGCTAAGTGTTTGAATTCACCTTTTAGACAATAATTCTCCACCTTGAATCAAACACCTTGCATCCTATGTTGAAGAAAATTCATAAAAACTCTAAGAAGCCTTATCTTATCGGATTAAGCAGCGGAAATAATCTAGTATTGGATCATGTGGATGGTCGGAAAGAAATTATCAATGAAAATCTTCTTGAAGTCATAGTATAGATGTCCTTTTTATGAGTTGTTCAATATTTTGATCTTGATCAAGAAGAGAATAATTTTATCTGTATTTTTATTTTAAACATCTAAAATGCATTCTGAAGGAGTTGTTTATGCAATAATTGGGAATGGTTGGGAAGTTAAATCTAAATCAACTTCCCTCTCCTACAACTACCGTGCATGGTAACCACCAAGTAGTTACGATGTTCTGGTTGGGTTGGTTCAGCCCATCTTGGGCGCCTACCCATCCAATATCTCCCACTCGCACATGATAGGATGACATCTAAACAACAGAGCAGTGAACAAAGAAACAATGAACAACCACATATAACGAATCATACAGGCAAATATACCTTATGACCATGAACATATCCAAAAATCCATTCGGGGAGCCAAAAACATATCCCAATTGCTAACCCAAATAAAAGATGTCTCAATTACAATCACATGCAAGAGAACTCAACATATGTTCATTGTATCCCATATTTAATTTACTTTGATACTCAAGCATACTAAATCCCCTCGGTATGCCAAAATTGTGCAATCTCTTTATGTATTCATAATTGAAATATCACAAAGATATTAAACAATTGGTCAACCAATGAATCACATAAAAGGTAAAATTAAATCTTCTGATCAACTGATGTCCATAAATCCAAAATAGTTGCTTTCCTAGTCATGTTTTATAGGTTGAATTATGTCTAAGTCATAAATAACATGCTAAAGTAGCGCATACACCGCTTTGAAATCTCAAAAACATAGTTGATAGTCATAGGGATACCTAGATTGACTTATAAAAATGTATATGGAATTTACACAATGACGAAGAAGGGATATTCTCTCATTCTCCATTTGGGTCACCAAGCACACAAGTTATAATACACGCGTTATAATGAATTTTCTATTTCAGGGCGTGTTTCATTAATCCAATTCACTGTATAGATCTTAGTCCATTCTCTTTTCTATAGTGCCTGACCTGAGTTCTTAAAGAACGCTATTTTTTAGCATCAAAATAAGATCTCACATGTGATTTCAATTAGGTCTCTATAATGGTAGGACACATGATGGTTAGTCTACGAGAAATATCGCTTACGACCTCATCTCGACTCTAGTCAAGGTGAAAAAATTTGTAGAATATGTCTTTGTTCTTTGGCTCTTAGAAAAAACACATTATCTCATTATTCTACTGATCTCATCTCAGCTTTCTTCTAGAACAACCGAGGTGACCGCCGTGTAAAAAGTTCGGTTATGACCCACCGACATGCTCTTATACGTGTGTAATTTTGAATTTCTTAAAATAAAATGCCATAAGAGAACTACGAATATCATTGCATTTCAAAATAATTCATGTGACAAAGATGTTCACAAAATAAAAAAAATCTTAACGATGCAAGATTACAATCTACATAGCCCCAACGATCTAGCATGAGAGGTGAATACATCCTCGTTATAGTGCTCGTAAGTAGATCACCTATCATGCTAAACATAGATATATATTGTATGACTACTTCCTTCTTTGCCAAAATGTCTCTTATAAAATTGTATTTAGTCTCAATATATTTCGATTTGCTTTGGTATTAGGCATCCTTAAAGAAAACGATAGGGCTTGACTCGTCACAATAGATAGTTATTGAACTTATGGTACTAATATTAATCTCTAAGTCCTCCACAAATCTCTTATGCTATACAGCTTCTTGCACTGCTACATAATATGCAATAAATTCAACTTCCATCGTTGATAAAGCCATGCATGTTTGTTTCTTGCAATTTCATGTAATTTCTCCTCAATTTAGCAAGAATGCATACCCTGAGGTCGATTTACACTCATCCAGATCGCCATCTCAGTTGCTTCTGAATATCCAACAATTTGTAAACCACCTCCTTAATAGCATAAAGAATAATCTGCAGTGAAAAGGAGATATGCCAAAATCCTCTTGACTGCACTTCAATGCTTCTTTCCAGGATTCAACTATTATCTATTCACCAATCCTACAGCACAATTAATATCAAGCCTTGTACACATTATGACATATATAAGAATTCCAATGGCATTTGCATAAGGAACTCCAGTCATTCTCTCCTTTTCTTGAGGAGTCATGGGGTAAATATCGAGATTAAAAGATTTTCTTTGGCTATTAGAGTATCCATTGGCTTATAATCAGCCATATTGAATCTTTCAAGAATCTTTCTAATGTAAGGCTCTTGTGATAATGCCAAAATTTTTCTTGAACGATCCTTGAAAATTTTGACTCATAAAATATAAGCTGGTTTGCCCATATTTTTTATATCAAAATTTGCGTATAGTTAATTTTTAATAGTTTTGACAAAATATTTACTATTTGCAGCTAACAGTATATCTTTCACATACAAAGACAATATCGCAAAATCGACTTAGACTTTTAATGTACATATGATGGTCTTCCTCAACCATCCTAAAGACATAAGAAGTTACTGCTTAATGGAATTTAATATTCCATTGTCTCAGAGGATTGTTTAAGGCCATAGATAGATCTTTTGAGTTTGCATACTTTATGCTCTTAGCTTTTAACAATAAAACTTTGTTGTTGTTCTATATAAATTTCTTCCTCCAGTTCTCCATTGAGAAATGTAGTTTTTACATCCATTTGATGTAATTCAAGGTCTAGATGTGCAACGATAGCCAATATTAATTGTATTGAAGCAAATCCTACTACAAGAGAAAAGGTTTCTTCATAGTCTATGACCTCCTTTTGGGTATAGCCTTTAGCGACTAATCTTGTTTTATATCTCTTGATTGTTCCATCCACCTTATATTTTATCCAGAGAACCCATTTGTTTTCGATAGCTTTATGGTCAGGCAGAAGATTAACTAAGTCCCAAACCTGATTGATTTTTATAGATTCCACTTCTTTACCTATTGCTTTCATCCAAAAATTCTTAATATACGACTTGAGAGCCTCATTATAAGTATTCGGTTCCTCACTATCGTGTGAAGCAATCATAAAAGTTTTTTCCTCAATCTCAAAATGAAGACAAGGAATTGACCTACAATTACTCTTTCGAGTTGATTCCCCAACTGGAATCGAAATGTCTAGTATTTCACTTATACTCAGAGTGGCAATCTCTAAAGGATCTATGCTAACACTAACACCGACATTAAAAGTGATAATGTCATTTGGATCTTTTAATTCATAAAATTGAAATCCTTATCATCTTCTCCTATGCTACGAAATTCATTTTCTAGAATACTAACATCTCATGATTCCAATTCGGACACATTTGTAATTGCTTGTTCGCCAATGAACACGTATTCTTTAGAGTGTTCTGAATATCTAATAAAGATACACTTTTTACCCCTAGCTCTCAATTTTCCAAACTTATGAGTAGGTTGTGAATATATGCTGCAGACTCCCATAGTCGTAAATGAGATAGGTCAGGTTTTCTACCCTTCCATAACTCATATAATGTAGAACTTTTATTGATTTTGAAGGAACTCGGTTAAGTAAATAGGTAGCAGTAAACAAAGACCCAATAGGATATTAAAAGATTTGCTTACGCCGTCATTCACCTAACCATTTCCAACAAAGTTCTATTCCTTTTTTTCACTACACAATTTTATTACGAAGTTCTAGGAATAGTCAGTTGTCTTTTTATTCCTTTTTCATTACAGTTCTTTGAACTACTCTGAAAGGTATTCAAGTCCTCGATAAGTTCTTAGAGCTTTAACATTGTTGTCTAATTGATTCTCTACCATGTTTAAATATAATCTAAAGCAATCTAATGCTTATAATTTTTGAGAAATCAAGTATACATGACCAAAACATAAATAATCATAAATAAATGTAATAAAATATGAGGTTCCATGTTTAGCCCTTACATTCATTGGATCACAGATGTCACAAAGGATTAACTCGCATTGATTTTTGGCTCTAATTCCGCTGCTAAATGTTTTTCTAGTGATTTTTTCAATTAGATAATTTTCACGTATGGGTAATTCAATATTGGCAAGTGAGCCCAACATGCCCTCTCTCGCAAGTCTATGCATTCTTTTTGCTTTATATGACTTAATCTAGGATGCCAAGTGATAGCATCTATTATATTATTACTAAAACATGTAAAATAGAAAAACAACTATTATAATAACTTGAACCATTAAGTATTGTATCTAGTACAATAAAACCATTAATCAAATGTGCAGCTCCAATAAGGATTGAATTTAATAAAATCTCTAAACAAACAACATAAAAATTTAATTGATATCCTAATTTAAGAAGAACAAGGACATCGTGTAACAAAAATACGTCCACCACGCAAAGTCAATTTGCAAGCGCCTATTCCTTTAGCCTCAACTCCTGAGTTGTTTCCCACGTATATCCATTTATTCCACTGACTAATTCCAAGATACTCCACAAATTCATCTCGATCACAAGCTATACGGTCTGCTACTCTTGAGTTTACAGTCTACACAAAAAGAGATTCAGTTACGAGTACAGAACTCATAACTAAAGCATAATTTAACAAAGTGGAGTTGGTCTCACTTTATTTGGCTCAATGCACCCAGAAGCCAAGTGGCACAGCTTGCTACAATTGTAACATCTTACCTTGAATTTTTCCCTTTTCTTGCCAGTATGCTTACCCCTTCAACGCTTTTTAATATTTGGCTTCTTTTAATCAGGATCAAATCTTTTACCCTTATGGTTAAAATTGTAGCCCTTCTTGCACTTAAAGCCTAAAGCTTTGCGCGAGCTTGATTCGGCAATAAAAACACTATAAAAAAGCTTAGATGCCCCAAGGAGCTCTGCTTCTAGCTCTAAGTAATGCTCAATATCTTTAAAGGTTTTGATATTTTCATTGTGAGTCATGTTCACCTTCATGTGTTCCCAAGAATTAGGTAAAGATCTTATCACTACCGGACTTCATCGCTCATCGCCAAGGACATGTCCAATTGACTTAAGCTCACGAACCATGTTCAACGACATCTCCTTTAGACGCTGCCTCTTAGTATGATTTGGGCGCTTTCGATAAAGTTAAATTTTAGAGTAAGCCTTCTCAATTTAGATGTTGAGGTACCATCAAATATGTCTTTCAGAGCAAGCCACATCTCTTGAGCAGTCTCATACTTCTCATACTTACACATGAGGTTATCTTACATGCTGCTCAAGAAATGTTATACGAGCATTGCTATTCTTCTTTTTCTAGGCCTGATAGGCCTTAAGATCTCTCTTGTGTTGAGCAGTATTTCCTTGCTTAGGCTTAGCTAAGGTGTTATTCAGAGCATCTAGAATTTCTTGCTCTTCAAGGATATACCGAATTTTAAGGTACCAACTATCGTAATTGTCACCATTCAATTTCTCACCCTTGTTCAGCTCAACCACAATGTTCTTAGATGCAGAGACCATCTCAACTATTATTTAACACAAAGATAATTCAAAAATACAATTACTAGCGATATAACTAATAATTAATAATTACACAAATATTAATTTTTCTGCAAATGTAAAACAAAAAACTTGACAAACTAATAACGAGAATGAAATCAAAAGGTCATCGAAGTTTCCAATCATCATACAAGTCCTTTTATTATATTCGTCATTAATTTGATTTTAATGCGCAAAATTATCAGTTCTAATTATAAATTATCAAAAATAAATTTAATTACAATTCCCACTTAACGAAACAATTCATGAGATATCACAAAAGAGTATGTACAATCGAGCAAGAACTAATGTAAAATATCATTCATGAAGTCATGGCTACATATAGTTCAACCAACAAAGTAAAAACAAATATTAAACCCAAACAATCATAACCAACAAACAAAACGAAATATGTTTTATATTCTATATGTTCTTAAAATATTCTTTATTGCTTGTGACTCTTTCATCCAACTTATACTTAAGTTTATCTACAAACAAAAATAATTGTTCCTCTTGATGATTCTGTTTGTGGTTTTCTCATACCATAACTTTTGCCCTCTACCAAGGTGACTAGCTTGTCTCCCATTTCGAAGGTTTGTGTAAAGGCTAAGCACTGAGGTTCACCTCATCTTTGAAATAAGACGGCGCTCCTCCATTAACTCAATTTCACACTTCAGCATATAATATCTGTGTGAATGATTCTCAGTCTCATTTAACATGCAAACCTTAAAGACAAGCGTATTGTTCTCATCAGGTAATGATTGAATGAGGGGTCATTGATAATATCCTAGTTCATATACACAGTAGGCTTATTAGCGGACATTAAGTGATTAAAAGCTCCATATAAATCTTCTATTTTCTATTTTGTCCATAAGTTCATCATAAGATAAACTATTGTTAATATCAATTAGATCACTAGGTGAAATCCAAGCTCTAATTATCATTAAATCCTCCTCCTTAGTCCAAAACTTACTAACGGGAGGCATCTACGATAAAAAATATAAAAATTCATATTAGTGATTATTAACAAACGGCTAAATGCGAGTTTAAATTTCAGCCAATTCCATGAAAAAAATATTTTAAGCTCCACTAAAGCGAAAAATTTATTAACATATATTGCTCATTCGTAAAACTATATATGTTTGATCCAAAATTTTATTTCAAAAATCAAAAAATGACTAAAAATTATTATGTTGTTATATTAACAATAAATTTCGGATTAAAGGGCAAAAATGGTACCTAAATCAGAGTCTCAGATAAAAAAATATATAAAATTTATAAAACTGTAATCATAAACCACCTGTGCTACAGTACTATACAGTATCGCTACAATGCAATACAGTGTTCCATAGTGTGCTATATGTTGAGGAGGTGAATTTTAATTATGTAGAATTATTGTTATTCTCTATTTTTTAATATGCTTGTTGTGAAATTTCCTAATTTCTTTCATCCTAAGATTGAAATTAAAATGCTGGGAATAATTTAGGACTTGATCAATGGAATAAAGTGTTTGGGTCTTAAGGTTCACACTCAACATTTCATCATGGGCTTAATATTCCTTTTTTAGTTCCAATTAATTTATGAGGTGGGTATTTGCACTCTTCATAATCCTAACTCTAATAAATATGTCATCAAGGGCTCATTGTGCCAAAAGAATAATCTTATGTTAAATGTGGTATCAAGAACACATTGTGCCAGGTAATAATAGTGTAATTGTCGATAAGGTGGCAAGACTATCCACTAATTAACCTAGACGAAATTTATGTCAACAATGAGTCAAGACCTACCACATAAATTAGAGGGAGGTTTTTCTATAAAAAATCTAGTGTAAAGCGCTCACCGTGTCAAATAGTAATAATCTTTCACTAGGGAGCCAGTATACCAGTGCAATATCTAGACAAGATTATTACTATCAGTCTACGATAAGTCAAAATAATTTAAATAAATTAGAGAAAGTAACAATAAATTTACCAAATTAATCCCATATATTATGTTGACGCTTAACCTTTAACCCAAGCTTGAAAATAAATTAGCTACTCATTTTATAACTAGGGGTAAAATAGGAATTTTATTAAAATACATAGAAAATACAAGATGGAGAAGGAATTACATAAAATAGAGCCCAAAAATGGATTCAGGGGTGTCAAATTAGGGGGGGGGGGAGCCCCCTATTTATAGATACAATAAGTAAATCATGGTAATCGAATGAAAACAATTCGGACGCCCAAGATTGCGCCATGTGGCACACTCTAATTAGTTGGAACACGTCACAGGAATATCATTCTGTGTATATCCATGTATGGTACACGCGATTTTCGGTCCACTAATATTTTGCCACATCATCGGTCAATGTAAAAGTCAACAAATATGATCCAATGCATTGCATATATTGTAAGCTCATTTTTCGGTCCAATAGACTTCCACGTCAACAAGGCCCACCAAAAACTTAAAATTATGATTTTGCCTTTTATGTCTTTCCTAAGTTTTAGCTGTTCCGAGTTCAAAAATGCTGTCTGTTTTGCTGTCTGACTTCTTGTTTGTTGAGAAATGACTAAAATACCCCCAAAATACATAAAGTATTAAAAATACACATAAACGTAGACAATTAAATATCAAGGGACTTAAAATACATAAAGGTGGAGATGTTAGTAAGACTTTGGGGTGGAAAATGATGATTTTACCCTTTATAAATATACACTCTCTAGGACTCAACACACCTCCCAACTAACTTATTGTTAGTCCCTAGCAAATTAGCTGATAACAAAATTCAACCAATTTTTTTTTTAAAAGGCATTTATATTTAATTCTTCAATTAGATTAATGACAATAATCAAATAAAAGTATAAGCATTATCTCTAGCCTAAAGAGATATCACTCGCACATTAGCCATCCACATGAGTCAGTCAAGCAAACACATGCAAACTGATCGATTATCAGCGCTACATCAATTAAGTCACTTTCAAATGTGACATGTTAACCCCAAAATCTCACAAATTAGAATGACACTCTCAGAAGAAAATAACCCAAGAAAAACAGTCACTCTAAAAGTAATAACTTGAGAGAAATTAATGAAAGATAATATCACACACTCTCACCAACAATAATGCCCACAGCTTAGCATACAGTATGACACCAAATAAAATGAAATGATAGTCAAACGAACTTTATATATATATATGTATGTATGTATGTATGTATGTATTACTGCATCATTTTAGTCCATATTACTAGCTTTTATTTCAAACTATAGGTCCCTAAAATCAAGGACTTTTATTAGGATGTAATGTAGGTTAAGAATATGGCTAACAAAGAAGGGACAATAGGAAAAACAAAGTATTGTTTTAGAAAATAAAATAGAGATCTTTTGAAAATTATAAGGTGAAATTCATTTATTATTATTATTATTTTCTTTTATCTCTTTTTCATATATATATATGTTGCACCAATTTTTTTTAAATAATCATCTAAAATTTTCTCAAACATGAGTAGGTGATGGAACACAAATGTGGGGTACTACTCTAAATTGTAGTAGAGGAGGACGATGAGTTAACAAAGAAAACATAAATTCTTTTTTTAGGCTCAAAAGGGCTAACTATGGATATTTTACAAAATGGATGGCTGAAAATGGCTCAAACGGGTCAAAGATGACCTTTCCATCACCTTTTAGGGCTCTAAAAAGTCTTTTATTTTTACTAGCTCAATGGAGTTTTAGATGTAGTAACACAAATTTTTTTTTTTTAGGTTTGACTCAAAGGAAAATATAGAGGTCATCTATAATAAATTGTATGAAAAATGGGCAAAAAGGATTATTCTCCAAGAAAAATGATAGGCTCAAAAACTCACTTAGAATTTATTAGGACATGTGCATTTCTTCAAGTAACTTAATCAATTTTAATTGTCAGCTCACTCAATTCACATTTGTCACCAACATCAGCATGCAGAGTAGCAAATATGATGTAACATAACTGAAGGTCAAAGATAATACAAATACAAGAATTTAAAAGTCATCATGTCATCCAATGTCAAACGATCACATAAAATGCCTTTTTATTTTTTATTTTTCAAGACTAAGAAGATGCGTTTCTAAAGTCACTACACTCCATATTCAACCATCTTCGACACAAAAATTAAGCCAAAGTTAGTTCCTAGAAAAAAAAATTAGTAAAAACTTCTCCAAGATTAAGACATTCCACAATCATCAACTATTCGCTCCCCCCAACCAGAATGAAACATTGTCTTCAATGTTTTAAAGGAAAGAAGTAGGGTTTAGAAGACTTCACTTGAGTGCTGCAACACAAAATGAAAGAAAATATTTATAGATAGAGAGTTAAATCTAATTTATGCTTCTTATTGCTGCTGCTACCATCATCAGTCGATCAATCCAATAACCGTGTCCTAGGATCTGGCTCTGGTTTATAAGCTTGTAAAAGATCAAGTAACTCGTTAGTAGTAGGGGCAAAAATAAAAATTTTTTTTAATTGTGAAAGGAATGAAATGATTTTTTATTGCATGGTTAAGAAATGCAAGTAAGCCATCAAAAATGTTATTAACATTTAGTAAACCGATGAGTTTTTGATAAATGTTCAGATTGGCCCAAGATGCAAATGTAAATAATGCCTCTAAAGTTGTAAGATCTCCTGGCAAGAAAATGAAAACTTCAGCATGTTGTAGCATTTTAGATAGTTTTTCTTGCATGGTGGAGACAACTAACTCCTCTCCAATTGGTGGGCCGGGCATGCTTACAAGAGGTTTTAAGGCTTGTGGAATGATGCCTAGCACCTGGCTTCCTGTATTGTAGGCAGCTTTTGCAATAAGCTTTGATAACCCTCAATCACCTTCTCTATAACTAAGTGTATTTTTCTCTCTGCTAGGATTCGACCAAGATCTATGGGTACCTTAACAAACTCTTTATACTTTCCATAGTGAAACCCGTAAACCATACAAATGTTCTTAAATTGTCTACTTGAAAGTGCTACCATTGAGACAATCATAAACAACTTGGTAACGACCATAATGATACACAATCAGTAAGGAAGTGGTGCATTTTTCAAATGAAGCGTAAAGTTCGTGGCTTTAAAGTCAAAAGCAAAAAGTGAAAAAAAGGAAAAGATAACACAATAATGCAAATGATAAAAGAACAGTAAATAAAAATGATATGTACTGGTAGTTGTGATTATGGCTCACATCTTCCTCTGGTTTTACGGCTTGAACGCCTCTATGGGTTGAGGATAGGCTTCCCATCCTGTTTTATTATAAATTGGCAAACAGGTTCATTTATAGTCAGATTCCCGAGACTATATCTTGCATGTTCTTTATGGAATAATGGCCATAACTAGAGAATTTCTCACCGTAAGCATCCATCGGGATGCGTTTCAAGAGACAAAAGGATATTATATAATGACTCTTTATTCAAGCCATCCCTAATGAATTGAATCTTGTCTTCCCTGTTATCAGACACCATTCCTAAAGTACACTTCTCTTTATTGTATTCCATTTTGGCACACTTATGACAAGCAATTGGAAGCCGTTGAGCTCTTCCTTTTCTTGAGTAGTTTCCTTTACCACAACCAAGCATATATGCAATAAATTTGGAAGGTAACTCACCTGTCAATCGTATTTTGGCTTCAATTAACCATCAGATGTCAGAAAGGATGTTAATTTTTATAAGTAATCGCATGGGTTTTGGACAGAGCTTTATAGATTGTAAGAAGAGCATTATAAATTTCGTTTATGAAGCTTTGCTAAAATTGTGTTTTTATCCATTTCGTCTCCTCAGAATATCAATTATTATAAGAAACTGAAGTAACCAACTTTAAGTATCATGGAGTACCGTTATCCGCCACTTAACTGGAGTAACAAATTAAAACACACTTAAATAAAATAAAGCCCGTGAAATCAAGTAACACGTGAAAGCAAACAAAATAAAAACACACAATGGAAAAAAAATGCTTATAAGCAAAATACTACTTACAAACATCCTCTTATTGAATTTACCTCAAGTTCCAATTGGATTTCATAGATACCACCTTCGAATTCCTTGAGTTGTCTTTCTAAGTCTTCAAAGTGGGATACTAATGTCGGTGGTCGAAGATCCCAAATAGGATATGATTGACAAACTTGGAGCAAGCCGTTTAGATGAAGCTTCACACTCAAATTGATTTCGGTGTCTTCGCCATGTGGTTGGTACTCTAGATATAGCTTTAATCTTTGACCATTAACTTTGAAAATGACATCGTTCATTGGATCCTTAATTTCAATTGCTCCATATGGAAAAACAAGTATGAACAATAAAGGGTTCAAACCATCGAGAGTGTAACTTACCTCGGGATAGGTGCACGTGATAATTGAATAAAAGAACTTTCTAACCTCGTGTAAAAGATTTTCTCATGATATGCTTGTCATGAAAGACTTTCATTCTCTTTTTATAATCTTTAGTCTTTTTACTGCTGCAAATATCCTCAAATTCTGTCAGTTGGAACCTTCTTTTTGAACTATGGCAGGGGTAAATGATACTTTTATTTAGTTGTTTATTGTCAAGGAATGATGAGATGATTTCTTGTAATGTGTTTTCTTCTCCCACGGATGTATACTCTAAAGTGTTGGGTGATGGTTTAAGCTTGAGTTTTGTTAATGATTCTGATGTGATGAGATTTTCCCAAGATGGTGCCAATTGCTCTTCTTTTAACTTCCAGTTATTAGTATCCATGAATGGTGATGAATCGAGTAAGGCATTAATCTGGTCAGAAACCATACCAAAGTGAGTTAACCATTCTTGTAAAGGGTCGTCACTAAGGTTAGAAGAAAGATTATGATCAACTAATTCTTCAATAAAATTCATATAAACAATTTCCTCATTCCCATCATGAGGTTTTTTGGCAATATTAAAGATATTAAGCTCCATAGTCATATTTCCAAAGGACAACTTCATATTTCTGATCCTGCATTGAATGTGAGCATCAGCAGTTGCCAAGAAAGGTCGGCCTAGAATAATAGGGATGTGCTTCTTCAAATCCTGCATTGGTTGAGCCTCAATTACAATAAAATCAACACGAAAATAAAACTTGTCGACCTGGATAAGCACGCCCTCCATAATACCACAAGGTATTTTTATAGACCAATCTGCAAGTTGTAACTCAACTGGAGGTGGGTGTAATTCTCCTAATCCAAGTTTCATAAATATATAATAAAGCAAAAGATTTACAATAGCTTCCAAGTACAACAAAGCATTCTCAAATGTGTGGTTCCCAATACTACATGAGATAGTAGGAGATCCCAGGTCTTTAAATTTTGGAGGAATTTTTTGTTGGAGTATAGAACTAATGTTTTCAGTTAAAAATGCCTTCTTTTGAACATGAATGCTTCTTTTTTCAGTGCAGAGGCCTTTAAGAAACTTGGCATAAAAGGGCACTTACTTCATAGCATCAATAAAGGGAATGTTAACACTTACCTATTTAAATATCGCCATAATCTCACCTATGGAATTTCCCTTTTTTGCTTTAGCTAACCTTTGAGGGAATGGAACTTTAGGGACATATTCTCGTGAATAACTTTCTTCTTTCTCCTTTGATGAATCCTCAAATCTATAGGCACAACTTGATTTGTCTTTTTCACTGGAATCTTTACCTTGTTGTCAACTTCTTTGCCTTTTCGTAAGGTCATCACAGCTTTGACCTCTTCATATGGCTGGGTTGAGTTAGTATTTACTTTATGTACTCCTTTAGGATTTGGCACTGGCTGACTTGGGAATTTATCCTTTTCAACAGTCATTGTTAAGTTTTGAATTGAAGAAGCTAGCTGGTACCATCCTTTCTAAGTTTGAAATCGACTGGGCATGTGAATTGAAGCCTGCTCTCATCTCATTCCGTAGTTCATCAATGGTGCAATTTTGTTGATCTATTGCGGAGTGAGTCCAATTTTTTAAATTTTGGAATGCTTCCTCCCATGGTTTGGGTTACGAGTAGTTATGTTCTGATTGTATAGTCTGAATGATTATTGAGAGACTTAAGGAGCCTGAGGAGCTGGTTACATTGATGGAGCTGGAGCTGTGCTCTATTCTGTTGGAATCCTTGAGACCATGAAAAGTTAGGATGGTCTCTCCACCCAGGATTATAAGTATTGGAGTAAGGATTGTAGTTTGGCTGCTTTCCCATTACACTAATTGCATTGGCTTGATCTGGGTATGAGTCATGATCAAGTTGATTATAGGCATGTGGCTCTGTTGATTTTGCATCTATCAAAGATGCTATTTGGGAGAAAGTCCTTCAACTATTTCTTTGACTTCTTTGATTTCTGATCTTGATTCATCAACATGAACTTCATTCACTCCTTTGATTTTTCTCACATTTCTAAATGATCTGCTTCGCTGTTGGGAATTATCTGCTTGTCGCTGAAAGAAATCCCAAACTCTTATGCACTTTTCGACATCAACTCTCCTCCACTTGTCGCCATTAGCCATTCTTGCACATGTGGCAATAGTCCCTCCAAAAAGTATTGGCATTGATGTCATTTCTTGTACCCATGATGTGGATACTTCAAGAGTAGCCCATTGAATCGCTCCCATGCTTCAAAAAAATGCTAGTATGCTTTTTGGATAAAATATTAGATTTCCCTACGAATAGCATTGTTTTTATACACTGGGAAGTATTTATTTAAAAATTTAGTAACCATTTGTTTCCACAAAGTAATACTATTAGCAGGCAATGTATTGAATTAAGAACGAGCTCTATCATTTAAGGAAAATGGAAACAACCTAAGCTTAACATCATCATCTGAAAAATTCTCATGTTTAAAAGTTTGACAAATAGCATGAAAATCATTCAAATGATTGTATGGATCTTCATTTTCTAGGCCATAAAATGATGGGAGACAATTTAGCACACTAGGTTTTAGCTCAAAACTCCTAGCAGCTATATTTGGGTATCTTATGCATGATGTGCTCAAATTAGCTAAGGGACTAAAGTAGTCCTTAAATGGCCTCTCCTGTGGTGCTTGTGGTTGTTGTTGTAAATTCATTTCAATTTTATCTACAATTTCCACTTGTGATGTAATGTATCTACATGTTCGACGTGTTTTCTCTAGCTCGAGGTTTATGGGTTCTAAATTATGTGATAGTGACCTTCGACCATGCATGCAAAGAACACGTACAAAAGCAAAATTGAAAATAAAGAGAAGAGAAATTATGGTACTAACCTTATCACGCTTGTTACAACTTTGTTATGAAATTACACTCAAGTGTTATGAATATGCAATAAGAAGAAAAAAAAGTGAAATAAAATAAAATAATTAAAATTGAAATAAACTGAAATTAAAATAAATTACTGGGCGGTTAAACCAGCCATATAGATCAACAAGATCAATGTAAAGTTACAAAGAAAAATAAAATGAGGATTAAATTACAAAAATTAATAGAAAATAAATTAACTTGGAATAAATCAACTAAAATTAAAATAAATTACTAGGCGGTTAAACCAGCTATATTTAAAAAAATTAAAAGGAAATAAAAATACAAAAAAGATATTTACACAAGAAAATTAATTCTACAAATTGAAATGACTTACCTCTCCGGCAACGGCGCCAAAAAATTGTGCAAATTTTATTGAACTCGCAAGCGCACGAGTGTCGAGTATAGATTAATGGTGACGAGTGTCGATCCCACGGGGAGGTGAATTTTAATTATGTAGAATTATTATTATTTTTTATTTTTTAATATGCTTGTTGTGAAATTTCCTAATTTATTTTATCCTAAAATTGAAATTAAAAAGCTGGGAATAATTTAAGACTTGATCAATAGAATAAAGTGCATGGGTCTTAGGATTCGCACTCAGCATTTCACCATGGGCTTAATATTTCTTTTTTAGTTCTAACTAATTTATGAGGGGGTATTTCCACTCATAATTCTAACTCTAATAAACATGTCATCAAGCGCTCATTGTGCCAGGAAGAATAATCTTATGTTAAATATGGTATTAAGAACACGTTGTGCCGTGTAATAATAGTGTAATTGTTGACAAGGTGGCAAGACTATCCACTAATTAACCTAGATGAATTTTATGTCAACAATGAGTTAAGACCTACCACATAAATTAGAGGGAGGTTTTTCTCTAATAAATCTAGTGTCAAGTGCTTACCGTGTCAAATAGTAATAATCTTGCACTAGGGAGCCAGTATACCAGTGCAATATCTAGACAAGATTATTACTATTTGTTTATGATAAGTCAAAAAAATTTAAATATATTAGAGAAAGTAAAAATAAACTTACCAAATTAAGCCCATAGATTTTGTTGAGGGTTCACCTTTAACCCAAGCTTGAAAATAAATTAACTACTCATTTTATAACTAGGGCTAAAATGAGAATTTTATTAAAATACATAGAAAATACAAGATGGAGAATGAATTACAGAAAATAGAACCCAAAAATGGATTAAGGGGTGTCAAATTAGGGAGGAGGGAACCCCCTATTTATAGATACAACAAGTAAATCATGGCCATTGGATTAAAACAATTCAGACGCCCAGGATTGTGCTATGTGGCACTCTCTGATTAGTTGGAACATGTCACAGGGCTATCATTCTGTGTATATGCATGAACTGTATGGGCAATTTTTGGTCCACTAATATTCTGCCACGTCATCGATCAATGTGAAAGTCAACAAATATGATCCAGTGCATTGCATGTATTGTAAGCTCATTTTTCGGTCCAATAGACTTCTGCCACATCACCCATAAATGCCACATCACCCATAAATGCCACATCATCGGTCAATGACACATCAGTAGTCACGACACATCAGTAGTCAACGTCATGTCAGCAGTCAAAACCATGTCAACAGGGCCCACCAAAATCTTAAAATTATGATTTTGCCCTTTATGTCTTTCCTAAGGTTTTCAGCTGTTCTGAGTTAAAAAATGTTGTCCGTTTTGCTGTCCGACTTCTCATTTGTTGAGAACTGAATAAAATACCCCTAAAATATATAATGTATTAAAAATACACATAAACATAGGCAATTAAATATTAAGGGACTTAAAATACATAAAGGTGGAGATGTTAGTGAGACTTTGTGGTGTAAAATGATGATTTTACCCTTTATAAATATACACTCTCTAGGACTCAACACTATAGTGCACAACTGTACATCGCGTGTTCAACACATATAATCAGCGCATGGTACCTACTTGCGCCGCTCCAGTGATGTTGGTCTGGCACCATCAGAATCCATTTTTCATTATAAATTCAATGAAGCATTTGAATTTTCAAAGGATGGTCGAAATAAGCCGGAATCATAAAACAATCGATTCTAGCACTGTTCATTACCTGCAAATTAGGGTTTCAACTATTTTAAAATCCTGATCCAACCAGATTCGTATTTTGGCCATAACTTTCTCACATATCATTGGAAAGCTCTCAAAAATATAATATATTTCACATAATGTCAAGATATATTGATCAAAAGATATAATCAAATGAAGTTACGGTTTCTATAATATCTTATGGTTCATGCAATGTATACCCTAGGCTAGTTTTACTTCTATATTTTCCAAATTTAACCCATTCAAATTAAGCATTCAAGAACACTTAAAAAACAGCCATCAAATTACATGTATCCTATAAGAAATAAAAAAAAATTCATGCTTTATGAATTAAAACTAACCAATGCACGAATTCAACATAACTTAGCTCTGATATCAATGAAAAAAATTATAAATAGTCTAAGAAACCTTACCTTATCGGATTAAGAACCGTAAATAATCTAGTATTGGATCACGTGAGTGGTCGAAAAGAAATTAGGAATGAAAATATTCTTCAAGTCACATTATAGATTCCCTTTTTATGAGTTGTTCAATATTCTGATCTTGATCAAGAAGAGAAGAATTTTATCTATATTTTTATTTTACACATCTATACTACGTTTTGAATGAGTTGTTCATGCAGCTTGTTGGGAATAGTTAGGAATTTGAATCCAAATCAACTTCCTCTCCCACTAATCGCCATGCATGGTAACCACCAAGTGGTTACCATGTGCTGGTTGGGTCGGGATAGCTCGTCTTAAACGCCCACCCATCTAACATTATTGCAAAGAATCAAGGACTAAGCTATAGAGCTACGTTTATGAAGTTATAAAGAATAAGATTACACTTTCTTTTTCTCACTTCGCCTTGTATCTCTCTAGAAAGATCTAGCTACTACACTGAAAACTTAGCTTTTATACCAGTTTCATAATAGCTTAACAAGCTCAGAATGCATAGATCTTGACATGTATCTACGAAATTGTTATAACAAACTTGGCATCACTTATATATCATATCCTTACACTCGTGACTAATTTAATTTAGTTAAGATCAAAACACATATAAGTGACTTCAGCTAAATCGTAACTATTAACATGACTCTCACATGTCTTCATAATCTACTTAACCCCTTTCCAATGTCCTTTGCTGAGAGATGTCATGTATCTGCTGACAACAGTCACAACATGTGAGATGTCGGGCCTAGTGAGAACCATAACATTAAGTAATGACATTTGCATGTGAAACCTTCTCTATTTTAAACTTTTTTTCTTCTGTTTTCGGAAAATAGAGTATATAGAGCTTGAAATGTACTATTGCTAATGGTACTTGTATAGGTTTATAGTCAAGCTTAGGAAAGGTTTCTAAGACTCTTTTCAGATACTTTTCTTGAGATAAGAAAATTAATCCATTGTTTATATTTATGATGATTTCAACCCTTAATATCTTCTTTGCATTTTCTATCTCAACCCTTTCTTTGCATGCAATGAGCATATCATCAACGTACAATAATCGATAGATATGCATGCTTGAAATCAACAGCTTATAATGCACACAACAGTCATAACTACATGTTTTAAATTTTTTTATAACCATAAATTCTCAAACTTAAGATACCACTGCCTTAGAGATTGTTTAAGAATATAAAGAGATATTTTTAAAAAAGTACACATAATCCCTCTTGCTTGGAATTTCAAACTCTTCAGGTTATGTTATATAGATATGTCCTTGTGGTTTTCTATGAAAAAAGGAAGTCTTAACATCAAGCTACTCTAATTCTAAGTTATATACTTATGTCAAAGCTAGCAGAATTTTTATTGATGCATGTCTTACAACTGGTGAAAATACTTATTTGAAGTCAACGTATACCCTTGGTAATAAACATGAATTTAAATCTTCTAGATTTAGCGGTAGTGAGGCACTCTTTGATTGTGAATATTGACTTATATCCACAATTCTTCTATTTTTAATCCTTTTAACCAATTCCCAAGTGTAGTTTTATAAAGTCAATTAATCATATCATCTATTGCTTTCTTCCACTCATTTCTATACTGATAGTGAACAGCTTCTTTGAAGCTTTTCGGTTATTCAAAGATTAATCTCATGAGTAGATCAGTAACATATATGCAATGAAGTCTAAAAATACATACCTCTTAGGTGTCCCTATCTATCTTTTATGTTTGTCTCTAACCAATTGGTAATCCTGAGTATGATGTTGAGCAGAAACTTCATCTTAAGGTGTATGTTGTCTGTTTGCATTATCATTGACCTTGTCTAATATTGCAGTTGTTGTGAAAATTTTATTAAACTCGCAAGCGCACAAATATATTGTAGAATAGATTAATGGTGACAAGTATCGATCCCACGAGTAGGTGGATTTCAATTGTGTAGAGTTATTATTATTATTGTTATTATTTTATGGGTTTATAGTGAAAGTTTTACTTAAATGGCGGGAATAAAGTGAAAATTAATTAATGCAATAAAGTACTTGGGTCTCAGAGTTTCACACTCAACATTTTACCATAGGCTTAATATTCATTTTTGGTTCTTATTAACTTATGAGGGGGATAATTCCATTCGTCATAAGTCTAACTCTAATAAATATTGTATCAAGTGCTCATTGTGCTGGGAAAAATAATCTTATGTTAAATGTGGTATCAAGAACATATTGTACTAGGTAATATAATCCAACTATTAACAAAGTGGCAAGACTGTCCATTAATTAACCTAGAAGAATTTTCTGTCAATATTGAGTCAAGACCTACTATATAAATTAGAGGGGAGTATTTCTCTATAAATCTAGTGTATCATGCTCACCCGTGCCAAATAGTAATAATCTTGCACTAGGGAACCAAGATATACAGTGCAAAATCTAAACAAAATTATTATTTTCTTTCTACGATAAGTCAAAATAATTTTTTTTATATGAAACTAAAGTTTTCATTCAAGAACAAAAGAGATACATAAAATTTTCTAGAATATTTTCCAGCCATGTGACTAGGTTTGCTTGATCTGAAGCTGTTTTTGCTAAAGCATGAGCCATTTCATTACAGTTTCTTGAAGTATATTGAATTTTGCTCTGTTGCAACCTCTTCAGACTAGCTTGAATTTCTATAACAATCCAATAAATATCAGTCTGCATGCCCTTCTTACTTAAGAGAAGGTCTACTACCTTCTGAGAATCAGTTAATAATCAGGGGGGAAGACTTGTATTTTCTGTAATTTTTATTCCAAGGTTTACGGCTTCAGCTTTCGCAAACGCTATACTCCCACGAAAGGCTGATGGTTTCATTGCTGCTGCCATGCACTTTCCTTCTGAATTTCTGATCACCAATCCCAAACCTTCTTTATTTTGATATTCTTTAACAGCAGCATCTACATTTACTTTAAACCATCCTGAAAGTGGGGGGCTCCATTGCAAATTTTTGTTGACATTCCTTTCTGGGGCTGATTGTAGCTGAGATGGACTAATGTTTTGATAGGGTTGCATCACAGCTTCTGCTCTTGCAATTAATATCTTAGGATCTTCTATTTTGTTGCTTAAGACATGATGATTCCTTGAGAGCCAAGACACCCAACATAAAGCTATTATCGATGCCATGTCGGCTTTGCTTCTTCGCTCGTCATCTCTAGCATCTAACTTAACACCTCTTTATTTGCTGACTTGTTGACTTCTTCTCCATACTCAGTAAGTCTCCATATCTTCTGAGAGGCTTTACAGTCAAATAAGACATGAAATGTTGTCTCCTCTGTTTTCCGGCATCTCTGACACCACAAATTCCTTTTCCACAAATTTGTCCTTTATGTTTTTCCTAAGATTTCAGTTGTTTTGAGTTAAAAAATGTTGTCCGTTTTACAATCTGACTTTTTGTGTATTTTAAAATGACTAAAATACCCCTAAAATACGTAAACTACTCAAAAATACACACAAACATATACAATCAAAGTTCAAAGGAATTAAAATACATAAAAGTTGATTTGTTAGTGACACTTGAAGTGAAAAATGATTATTTTATCATTTATTAATATACACTCTCTAGCACTCAGCAGCAGCCTCATCTCAGTTATGTTTAACAGTAGACTCCACCTCAGTCTGAATACCATATGATTCAACTTGTTTATGATCTTTACACCTATGAAACTTATCAGCCACTTCTTCTTCATTGAACACAATATCTTTGGTAATTATACATTGTGGTGTAGTTAAATTCATACAACACAACTTGAAACCCTTAACACCATTAAGATAGCCTATGAAAACACCATTAAAAGCTCTTGGATCTAACTTCTCTTAACTAACATGAGCATAGACCTAACAATCAAACACTTAGAACTTACATAGCTTGCTAGTTTTCTAGTCCATATTTCATATGATGTCTTAAAACCACTTGCATAAGGACTTAAATTCACTAACTAACAGGCTGTAATTAGAGTTTTTGCCCACGAGTTTATTGGTAACTTGGATTAAATCATCATGCTCTTTACTTTATCCATGAGACTTCTATTAATTCTGGAAGATGATTTTCTTAGGGTGTTAACCTCACTCTCTTATGTTTAGTAATACCCTCAACAGTATTGAAATTATCAAACACCTAAATGTAAAATTCTAACCTCTTATCTATCTTTATTTTTTTTACCTCCCTTTTCTGTTTGATTTTCTACCAAGGGTTTCCATTCCTTGAACTTATCAAACACTTGGTCTTTCTATTTAAGCACATAACTCTGATTTTTTCTAGAGAAATCATTAATGATTGATAGAAAATATCTAGCCCAACCTGAAGATACTTCTTAAGCTAGTCCCCATCAGTGATAATGTATAAAGTCCAGGGTATTCATTAATGTATGAACTGATGTTTTGAAGCTTTCTCTTATGGATTTACTGAGGACAATCCTCACAAAATACCAAGTCTTCAATGCTATCACCACTTAACAACCTTGGTTTGAAAGCTCTTTAAGCCCTTTGAGACCCATATGTCAAAGTCTCAAATGCCACAACCTAGTCTTATTTTTACTAGTGTTGATGACACAAATATCTCTCTTGTAATAGTGGTACCTTTTAAGACTTAGAGCCCATTCTTCCTTATCATTTTTAATAAGAATGATGACTTTTCATCATACTTAGTACACCATTTTATACTCTAACAATGTACCTTACCAGATCTATCACGCCAAGTGAAATCAAGTTCTTTTTTAGATCAGGAGCATGCCTCACCTGCTTTAATTCAACAACAGATCCATTATACATTTTCAATTGAGCATTTCATATGCTAACAACTCTACATATTGCACTATTTCCTATCTTTACCTTACCATCATCATACTCATGATATTCAGTGTAATGATTTTTAAAGGGACATATATGAAATGAACAACCAAAGTCTAAAATCTATTTACCTTCTTGATTGATTTTTGATCTGCTCACTCATATCCTTGATCTTTAATTATTGCTGAATCACTGTTCTGACCTTTTTAATTCCTTTATTTAATTTTTCTCTCTAGAGAACCTTTCTTAAAATAACCTTCTTTGTAGCATTGAAAACACTTCAGAGTCTTGTTTTTATTCTTGGATTTTCCTTGCTTATTTTTCTTTTCATCTTTCTTATCAAACTTCTATTTTACAATCAACCCCTCACCAGATTCATCAAGAAGATTTCCTTGTTTGTCTTGTAATCTTTTTTTATTGAGAGTTGATTCAACATCATTTAATGAGAGTGTTTCCCTTTCATATGTGAGAGCATCAAAAAAATTCTTGTAGGATTCAGGTAAAGAATTGATCAGTAACCAGGCTACTTTACCTTCATCATTCAAAGCTTTATTAATAGTGGCCAAGTTATTACATACTTGATTAAACTCATCAATGTGCTTATTTAATAATGAGCCTTCAGCCATAAACATCCTTTATATATATATATATATATAGTCTATTAACAAGTGACCTCTTCATGTATAAATTCTCTAGCTTCTACATTATGCCTGTAACAGATATCTCCTTAGTCACTTTTCTGATCACATAATCTACAAGACTTAAAATTATAGTGTTTCTAGTTTTCATATTAATGTCAGCCATCTGTTCTGGAGTCTTAGATGAGGAACACCTTGCCTTCTTTATTAGTCAATGGTTTAAGAGCCTTTCCCAATCCTTAAGTAATTATTCCATTTTTATTTTCCACATGTTGAAATCATTTCTCCTATTGGATTTCTCTAGGTCTACCTTCTATGTAGCCATACTTGGGTCTTGACCACGAACCTTGCTCTAGTACCAATTGTAAAGAATGATCTATACTACAAACTTGGCAAGATCAAAACTTGCCCAAGAATCTTTGTAAGATCAAACAAGTGACGCTATTTACAATATAATCATTAAGGTGCCTCTCACATGTCTTTATTAAGAGAAAATACTATAGTTTTTTTAGGTTTTGAATTCACTTTATAAGCACATGTAACAAGTTCAATTTCATGTTCATCACTTCCACTACAAAATAATGGGTTTATAAATTTCTAAAAAAATTAACATTACTTGGTCATGCCTCAAAGCAAAAATTTTAATGAATATACTGAATGGCCTATAAAAGGTTCAAAATTGCTTTATCTTCATGCAGGGGTGGAGTTGCCTGCTCAGTAGCAAGAAAAAATAATAAACAAATGGTATGGTTGAAAAGCACATCACTTAAAATATTACCTTATCTATTATCATTATTGAGTGTTGACGCAAAAAGTGTCATTTCTGGAGAGAATTGTTCTAAATAGTTACTATCATAAATCACATAAAATTAACCATCAATGAAGTTTGACTCAAAACTCCTATATAGATTTAACATAATTAACTCATACTTTTCACATCTACTAAGGACGCACTAATGAACATGTGTAAAAAATTTGAGATTTAAAGAAATTAATATATAACGCAAACTATGGCTAAGGAATCATTTCTCTACTAGCCTATTTTAAGTTTTAAAATTTGTGACCCACGTGACATTTTATATTTAGATTGAAATAATAGTTTGAGCTAAAATCCTATAAGTTAGTTTTAGAGGAAGTTTAATTTGATGGAAAGTGGATCAGAATAGTATATATTATGTTAAAATTGGTCCTCTAGATCTCTTTACCAATAAAAGAACAATACTTTTTTTTTCTATCAATTATAGAGTATCAAAATACAATTTAAGTATGTTGTTAAAAGGCTCATACTCAACAACATTCTAAAAGGCATGTTGCTATTAAGAATGTAACACAACATTTTCCTATTTATCATCATTTGTTTTCAACTATGAAATAATTTACCATAAGTGAAAAACGCTTATATTTATAATTTCTTTTAATTCTATAGCAATAATAAAGCCCTTTCAAAAAATAAATAATAATAAAAAAGTAACTAATTTTAAATAATAAATGACTATTCATATAATAATTGAATTTATCCATTTAAACTAATTTATTTTGGTATAAAATGTAAATAATTTTTTGTCTACAACAAATAATTTTTTTAAATAACAAATAAAATAAATATATTCAAATATATTTATTATTTTTAACTCTAATATATTATTTTAAATAAAAAATGAAAAACTCTTTTTTCAGCTTAAAAAAGTTGAATAAAAAAAAAAATCTGCGTTATGCATCGGTAGAAAATAACATCCTAATTACTAATAAGACAAACCTTATCATTTGGTAAAGTTGCCTAATTTCACTTTTGCACTTTCCAGCATTATCTTTCTCTCTACTCGCTTTCTTCTTGGTGAAAACCTTTAAAGTATTCCTTCGTCTTTGTGGCAGTCTAACAAGAAAAAGGGTTTGGGTCTTCTTTTATTCATCCCACATTCTCCCTGTTGGAACTTAACTTAAGTTATTCTTTATTTTTATTTTTTATCCAAAAGTCCAGGTGTATAAGTGGTGGCCCCAATATCCTTGACAAAAAAGACAACATCCTT
Organism: Murraya koenigii; assembly: GCA_025617385.1. Classification (NCBI taxonomy): domain Eukaryota; kingdom Viridiplantae; phylum Streptophyta; class Magnoliopsida; order Sapindales; family Rutaceae; genus Murraya; species Murraya koenigii. The sequence continues at coordinate 17,074,149 of CM046814.1, forward strand.
GAAATTGAAAGGGTATATATATTTCATTCTTTCTTGGTTGTTTGCAAGTAAAATAACATAAAAAGGTGTCTCTTTTACTTTTTGTTAATAATGGCCATCCGTCTGTTTTACTCTTTGTTAAATGTGTGTCTTATACACTTTGATAATTGTTTATTTATAAAAAAAAAATTGATAATGGGTATTCATTTTTCTTATTAGAAAATAAACAATTTTTATTTACTAGAATTTAACCCAGATGCTTCATTTTCTATTAATCCTGTAGTATCACCTGACATTGTTGATTTCTCAGGGCTTGCACGTGAAGAGTGTTTGATCGAGAAGTTTAAGAAAGTTCACGTAGACTATTTCTACCCCTGTTCTCTGGGGGATGCAAATGATTTTGTTAATGAGTTATTTTCATTAATCTTTTATGTGTGTATTTGTAATAATGATCAATTGTAATGAAATTGGAACTGTGTTTTAACAATTGAAAAAATTAATTCATTCTGAGTACGTCATGTTAAGTCATTTGTTTTTTTGTGTGTGTATCTGGTGTTGCCTTGTTGTGTACATATCGTTGAATCAATCTACAAGAGAGCAATCTGTTGAAATAATAAAAGATGTTAGAAAATTCAACTTCCCCAAACAATATGAAAACATCAACTTTCCTCAATTATTGCCAAGAAAACAAGTAAAAAACTTATTGACGTGCACCTGTTTAAGCTCATCTTCTGAACAAAAGTTAAGAGTAATTTTATGTTTTCATGCTCTTGGAGGAAATTTTGAAGATTGCCATTAGGAATAAATGTGCTTTGTCATTGGACACCTTATCTTCTCAATTTTTAAATTAAGTAAACGCATGATAGATACGAACTTGCTGATAGAGTTTTTTGAGTTTGAAAAGTAGGTTACTAGTAGTTAATATAAAATCTTCTCTTTTTGGGGCTTTATTTAAGGCAAAACAGTAATATTTTATTGGCAGGCAAAAAAAATTATTTGATCAATATTCAGTTAATTCTCTTAACTGAGTGAAGTCGAAAGTGGACAAGTGAAAGAAAATGTCAACTTCAGTTGGAATACTACAATGAAAAAAATTATTAGCGTATTTGCATGGATACACAGTAAAACGTTTATAAATTAATAAAGTTGGAATCGTACATGATGCAGGATGTTGAATCGTACATGATGCAGGATGTTGTGTATTGCGAGCAGGATATCTTCTGGATGACATAAATTTGGCTACAGGTGTCCCTTTTTGGCGGTAATATATCGTCTTGAAGCTTGCGACGAGATGAACAAAACAACCACCAAAGCCATTCTGAACCCTGCTCGGCCCGAAAATTCCTTTTCATTCCTAGCTGTTTTTAGATTTTAAGATTTTTTCATATTTTTCCTGATTCTTCTAAGATTTTTATCTTTTTTTTTATAACTCGGATTTGGTTTTTGTTTTCATTACCTTTATTATAAGATTGGGAGAATTTTTTTATAAGATTATATTTCGAATTTGTCTATTTTGGTAAATTCACGATATTTAGATTTTTTATAAAAGGGCCTCAAAACCCTAGTTTTATTCGTTCAGTTTTTTTTTTCAATAAAATTCGTATTATTCAGAAACCTTTGATTTCTGTCTCAATAAACATTAAACTTCCGTTTCGCCAATAGACTTCTATTAATTTAAAGAGATATTGATATTAATTATTCAAAAAATTGCTAATATATTAATTTATAAAGTGTATTTAACAAGTAGAAAATTCATAGCAATTTACCAATCTCATCAACTAAAAATAAATTAAACCGCAAAATATAAATTAAAACAAAAAAAAATTTGATACTTCCTTCATTTTAGAATTCAAACAAGCAATAAGCTGAATTAGAGATGTGATCCATCTATGTTTAGATAAAAAAAAAAAAACTAGTAATTGAGTTATATTTTATTAAATATCATATCACAACAATTATATTTGTACGCTTAGCAAACGATTAATTTATATTATGAATGTGAGAATGGAATTATAAAATTTTATCTCTTACACAATTTATTAATTAAGTAGCATCAAAATCTCTTTAAATTAATGGATGTTGCATAATTCTAACATTATTGATTTATAGATATTTTATAGTATTTCCATGTAAATATATAGCATTGTACTGCATCAAGGGCTTTCTTATGATATAGGATGTGGTTAATTTCATTGGAAGACATGGCTCACAGAAACATAGTTATCTATTAAAGAAATAGATTGGCGATTGATATAAAGACACAAAAATCTAATAATGAATTAAACAAAATAAATCACTAGAAAATAAGATGCTTTATTTTCTATTAATCCTGCAGCATTACCTGACGTTGTTGATTGCTCAGGGCTTGCACCTGAAGAGTGTTTGACTGAGAAGTTTAAGAAAACTCACAAAGACTATTTCTAACCCTGCCCCCCTGGGGGATGCAAATGATTTTGTTAATCAGTTATCTTCTTTAATCTTTTATGTGTGTATTTGTAATAATGATCAATTGTAATGAAATTGAAAATGTGTTTTAACGAAAGAAGAAATTAATTCATTATCTATACGTCATGTTATGTCTTTTTTTTTATGCATGTATCTGATGTTGCTATTTTGTGTACATATCATTGAATCAATCTACGAGAGAGCAATCTATTGAAATAATAATAAATATGAGAAAATTCAACTTCGCTAAACAATGTGAAAACATCAACTTCCCCCATTTATTGCCAAGAAAACAAGTAAAAAACTTATTGACATGCACCTATTTAAGCTCATCTTCTGAACAAAAGTTAAGAGTAATTTGAGGTTCTCATGCCCTTGGAGGAAAATTTGAAGATTGTTATTAGAAGTAAATTGGGGTTTTGATTGGACGCCTTATATTTTTAATTTTGAAATTAAGTAAAAGCATGACAGATACCAACTTGCTTATAGAGTATTTTAAGTTTCAAGAATAGGTTACAAGTAGTTAATATAAAATCTGCTCTTTTTGCACATTTATTTGAAGCAAAACAGTAATTTTTGATTGGCAGGCAAAAAATATTATCTGATCAATATTTAGTTAATTTTCTTAACTGAGTGAAGATGAAAACGAACAAGTGAAAGAAAATGTCAACTTCAGCTCGATTAATAAAGTCGGAATTATACACATCTATTTATTTAATGAGATAATGATATTAGTTATTGAATAAACTGTTAATTTATTAATTTATAAAGTGTACATATAATTCGATAAAAAAATATATTTAACCAAGTAGAAAATTCATAGTAATTTACCAATCTAATCAATTAAAAATAAATTAAAGTTAACAATTAAAAAATTTGATAATTCCTTCAATTTAGAATTGAAACAAGCAATAAGTTGAATTAGAAATGAGATCCATCTATATTTAGATTAAAAAAAAAAGTAATAATTAAGTCATATTTTATCAAATATCATATCACAACAATTATATTTGTATGCTTAGCAAACTATTAATTTATAATATTAATGTGAGAATGCAATTATGTAACTTTATCTCTTACATAATTTATTGATTAATTAGTAACAAAATCTCTTTAAATTAATGGATGTTGCATGATTCTGACAACATTGATTTATAGAAGTTTTACAATATTTCCATGTAAATATCTAGCATTGTACTGCATCAAGGGCTTGCTTATGATATAGGATGTGATTAATTTTAG
>CM046814.1:17077914-17235643 GCA_025617385.1 Murraya koenigii
CCACACCACAGGAATGCGTGATGTCGAGATGGGCATGGGTTCACTGTGGCCTAATGATAGTGTCGGGGCATGCGCATACTGAAATGATGAAGGCTGTGAGGCGTGTCTTGGCCATCGATAGCGATGATGACACCATCTGCGCGTGGGGTATCGGCCAGGCATTGATCGTCGTGTTGAGTTGTGGGAAGGAAGGATCCAACTGTTTCGAATAGGTTATGCCTGAATCTTGCATTCTCTCTGTGCCGTTGCAATGTGGCTGGGTCATGTGTGGGGGCTCAAAGACTTCGAGCAGAAGAAGGAGCTTGAGGTTCGACTAGCCTTAGGGTACTCGACCTTGACCAGACTTTGATACCTATTAAAGACATGTTTCGTGCCGGTGATCGAGTCTTACGCTTTCAGTTGGGTTGACCTCGAGTCTTCTACTCGAGCTAGGTTGACTTCGAGGAGGCCTGCTCGGTATTACCCAAACACCAGTCCCCCAGTTTCTAGTCTTTGGAGTGAAGCGAGACATGACTGGAATCTTCTGCTTTGGGTCAGCACCCGGCCTATTTATCTTCCCACACTGAGCTGTCCACCCTTTCTGTCATTTCATATTTAATGCGAAACACGTGGACAGATCTTGGCCGTTCATTTGAATTTTAAGAGGAGGTTACTTGAACAGTCGTGTCTCTTGAGAGGCGTGCCATCTGTTGATGAGACGTTTTCCCCCTTTAAAAACTCTCGATTTCTTTACTGTGCCTCCTATTGTCAATCTTTGCTTAAACTAGAATTACTTGCAAGTGCCTCTCATTTTTTTCCTTTCCGTCACTGCCATCTCCTATCGTTAAATCTACTTCAGGTATAAATCTCTCTCCCTCTTCTTGTTCTTGTTCTATTTTTCATTTTTTTAGTTTTCGGTTCCCATTTAGTAGATTGTGTCCATAGGAAACATGTCAGACCCACAACAACCTCGTAGGATGTCGTCTGAAGAATCATCTTCTTCGAGTGACACCAAACCAAATAGGATGATCACAGTGAGAGACCCAAGCCCTGAGGGGGTCGTGGTTGTGGGAGAGACCCGACCGCAACAAGGGGAAAGGGTTAGCCGAAGGTCAGAGGGTGGGTGGTACCCCATTGATTTTATAACGTGTGAGACCGGCTTAGGGACACGTACCACATACCGGCTAGCGTGGACCTGCGTGTTCCCAGTAAGGGTGACATGCCCAGCCATCCTCCCCAAGGGTATGTCACCCTCAATTTGAAGTTTTCATGTGGGGGGTTAGGTTGCCTCTTCAACCTTATTTTGTTCGAATTCTGTCCAGACTCCGCTTAGCCCCGGGGCAGTTGAACCCTAATGGGTGGAGGGTCTTGTCTGGTTTGTATGTACTGTGGAGGTGGTGCAACTTGGGCAAGCCATCGGTAGAGGAGATAAAGCACCTCTACCAACAAAAAAGCAGCCCTAAGGATACTGGCTGGTACTACTTCACCTCTAGTTTGAAAGGCAAGAAACACATTACTGATCTCCCCACCTCAGGTGGCAATTGGAAGGGTAAATTTTTCTTTGCCTGGGGAGATTGGGGTAAGCTGCTTCTGCCTCTGAAGGGGTCCCTCCGATTCCTTCTCATTTTTGCACTCTAGGTCGTTTACTGTTCAATGTGTTTTACTTTGATTTATCTGTTTGCATTTTTCTCACCATTCTGTTCTGATTGTTACTGTAGTGTCTTAGAGTGCTTCTTATCGGATTGGGGAGGAGCTTCAGTGGCATGTCAACACTGCCCTCGACAACACAAGTTCGTGCAGGGAGCTCTTCATAATCCACAATCTAGTTGAGTTTGGCCTCGTTCTTCAAGAAGAGATGAGTGGTGTTCTTTCTCGTCTGAAGAGGCCTGTGAGCACCTCGGATCATCCAAGCAGCTCCTCTGCTCCAGTGAAGAGGTCTCGAACTGACACTCCCACCTCACCAGTTCGAGCTGCACCCCCTGCTCGGGAGACCGAGCGAGCAGCAGAGGGTGAGACCCGCAAGGGTTCGAGGATCGCCGCTTCAGCTCGACCTCGATCGGGATGTGTACAGGAGCAGCAACGGCCTAACGTCGCCAACCCTACCTTAAGGACTTCGCCAGGCAAATGGAGGAGAAGTTCTTGGAGGGGATTGAGGCATCCAGTGCTGATGACTTAGTCTGCACGCTCCACCGCCTCTCTTCCCGCATCACGACTGTTGCTATCGCCTTTAAGACCAAGACTCTGGATTCTCAGAGGAAGATCAGAGCAAAAAATCAAAATTTAAAACAAAATCTTGAGCAGAAGGACGAGGAGGCAGTGAAGCTTCGCATGGAGATCTCCACCTTTGAGGAGAAAGCAGCCCTTTCTGAGTCCTAAGTACTCCAGCTCGAGAAAGAGCTTTCGGTAGTCTGGGATGAGATGGTGAATGCTCGAAAGGATTTAGACGTGCATAGATATTCTTTTGAGAAGACTTTGGAGGCAGAGACGTTTCGTCTTCAGAGGAAGATGGACTCTTTGGAAGGTCGGCTCATAACAGAATACAATGACACAGTGACTTTCAGCTATGAATGCCTCGTGTTTGTCCTGGGCAAGGAATATCCCGACGTGGATATATCCAAGCTCGAGGCAGGTGTTGATGCATACATACTTGAACACGATGCCCTGAACCAAGAGCCGAGGATTCCCCACTCGAGGCCCTCTCGGGACTGAAGAGGTCGCCTCCCTCTTGCCGAGGTCTCCTCTGCCGCTGCTGCTGCTGCCACGGAAGGTGCTCCACTCCCCGAGGATCCTGCTCCATCTGTTAGCCCTGATGCTCCAGCCACTTAAGCTGTTTTCTTCTTTTTTTTTTTTGTACTTGTACTTTTTTGATAAATAAATGAAGAACATTGATAATAATTTGTACTTGTGTTTACATATATATTTTTTCCTTGCACTGTGAGATTAACTCCATGTACTTTGCCAAGTAAATTTTAACAGATTTTAAGCCTTTTCTTTTCTTCTCCGAATCAATTCTGCTCGTGCCCTCTTCTGGCTTATGCATGATAGTGTCTTGCCTTAAGTTAGGCTTAGAGACTTCTGATCCTTGCGTTTCCCCTTTGAGCTCATCCTACTCGAGCCTGTATTTGGCTTATACTTGGTACCGTCTCATCTTAAGCTAGGCTTTGAGACTTCTGGCCTTTGCGTTTCTTCAAGAGCCTATCCTGCTCGAGCCTGCTGTTGGGTCACGCTTGGCATCGTCTCGCCTTAAGTTAGGCTTTGAGACTTCCAGCCTTTGCATTTCTTCGCGAGCTTATCCAACTCGAGCCTGCATTTGGCTTACACTTGGTACCGTCTCGCCTTAAGCTAGGCTTTGAGACTTCGGCCTTTGGGTTTCTTCACGAGCTTATCTTGCTCGAGCCTGCATTTGGCTCACATTTGGTACCGTCTGGCCTTAAGCTAGGCTTTGAGACTTCCAGCCTTTGCATTTCTTCATGAGCTTATCTTGCTCGAGCCTGCATTTGGCTCACTCTTGGCACCGTATCGCCTTTAGCTAGGCTTTGAGACTTCCGGCCTTTGCGTTTCTTCGCGAGCTTATCCTGCTCGAGCCTGCATTTGGCTCACGCTTGGCACCATCTCGCCGCTTTGAGACTTCGGCCTTTGCGTTTCTTTGCGAGCTTATCCTGCTCGAGCTTGCATTTGGCTCACGCTTGGCACCGTCTCGCCTTAAGCTAGGCTTTGAGACTTCCGGCCTTTGGGTTTCTTCACGAGCTTATCTTGCTCGAGCCTGCATTTGGCTCACATTTGGCACCGTCTGGCCTTAAGCTAGGCTTTGAGACTTCCGGACTTCTTGGCACCGTCTCTTCTTAAGCTAGGCTTTGAGACTTCCGGCCTTTGCGTTTCTTCACGAGCTTATCTTGCTCGAGCCTGCATTTGGCTCACATTTGTTACCGTCTGGCCTTAAGCTAGGTTTTGAGACTTTCGGCCTTTGCATTTCTTCACGAGCTTATCTTGCTCGAGCCTGCATTTGGCTCACTCTTGGCACCGTATCGCCTTTAGCTAGGCTTTGAGACTTCCGGCCTTTGCGGTTCTTCGCGAGCTTATCCTGCTCGAGCCTGCATTTAGCTCACGCTTGGCACCGTCTCGCCTTAAGCTAGGCTTTGAGACTTCCGGCCTTTGGGTTTCTTCATGAGCTTATCTTGCTCGAGCCTACATTTGGCTCACATTTGGCACCGTCTGGCCTTAAGCTAGGCTTTGAGACTTCCGGCCTTTGCGTTTCTTCACGAACTTATCTTGCTCGAGCCTGCATTTGGCTCACTCTTGGCACCGTATCGCCTTTAGCTAGGCTTTGAGACTTCCAGCCTTTGCATTTCTTCATGAGCTTATCTTGCTCGAGCCAGCATTTGGCTCACGCTTGGTACCGTCTGGCCTTAAGCTAGGCTTTGAGACTTCAGGCCTTTGCGTTTCTTCACGAACTTATCTTGCTCGAGCCTGCATTTGGCTCACTCTTGGCACCGTATCGCCTTTAGCTAGGCTTTGAGACTTCCGGCCTTTGCATTTCTTCATGAGCTTATCTTCCTCGAGCCAGCATTTGACTCACGCTTGGCACCGTCTTGTCTTAAGCTAGGCTTTGAGACTTCCGGCCTTTGCATTTCTTCGCGAGCTTATCTTGCTCGAGCCTGCATTTGGCTCACGCTTGGCACTGTCTTGTCTTAAGCTAGGCTTTGAGACTTCCGGCCTTTGCATTTCTTCTTATTCATAAGCTTTAATTTGCTCGTATTGGATTAATGTTGGAAGCATTTTCTTACTTTTATTCATGCTCAAGATTTTACACATATCTATTTTGGGGGAAATCATATATCAATGATTGCATTACACGGGAACTTACTGTAAATATTTCATCAAATGTTGTGCGTTCCATAGCCTCTTGACTTCTCGTTCGTTTGGATAGGTTAGTCTGTACGCTCCCGATCAGGCTGTTTGAGAGACCCCATAAAGGCCTTCCTAGTTCGGGCCCAACACACCTTGCCTGGGATCTTTAGTATTTTGATTCACTCTTCTAAGCACCCAATCTCCCACCTGAAATCAGCGGATGCGTACATTTCAGTTGTAATAGCGGGCCACTCTTTGGCTGGTATTCTGCTATCTTCGCTGCGGCCCTTTCCCTTTTTTCTTCCAGCAAGTCCAAGCCCGCACACATCTGCTCATCGTTTTGCCCTTCGTTGAAGTGCTCTGTTCGGTGTGTTCCCATCCCTATTTCGGCGGGGACAACTGCTTCATGCCCAAATGCCAAAGAGAATGGAGTCTCCCCTATGCAATTTTATGCGTGGTTCTATAGGCCCACAAGACACCAGGTAGCTCGTCAACCTAAGCTTCCTTCTGCTCGCCGAGTCTGATTTTCAGGAGGCGTTTTATAGTCTTGTTTGCAGCCTCCACTTGCCCATTTGCCTGCGGGTGTGATGGTGAGCAAAACTTTAGCTCTATTCCCATGTTCCTGCAGAAGTCTCTGAACTTGTGATTGTCAAATTACCTCCTGTTGTCTGTGACCAGTGCGTGGGGGATCCCGTACCTGCAAATCACATTTTTCCAAATAAAGTCAGTTGTTCTGCTCTCTGTGATACTACTCAAGGCTTCCGCTTCAACCAATTTGGTGAAATAATCAATTGCCACCACGGTGTGTGTTGCGGATGCTCTCCCTTTAGGTAACAGCCCGATTAAGTAGATCACCCATTAAGCAAATGGCCAAGGTGAATTCATCACGGTAAGGTTTTCGGGAGGTTGGGCCATGTAGATGGCAAAGCTTTGGCAACTCTTGCAGCTCTTGGTCTTCTCTTATGCATCCTGATGCATACGGGGCCAGAAGTATCCCTGTCTTAAGGCCTTGAAAGCCAAAGACCTCGTACTAGAGTGGTTCCCGCAGATCCCTTCATGTATTTCCTGGAGGATATAATCAGCTTCTTCCTAATCTAAACAGCGCAGCAGCGGGAGAGTGTATCCTTGCCTGTACAATACCCCATCAATTAGCGTATACCTGGCCGTTTTACACTTTAACTTCCTTGCCTACTTCTTATCAGTAGGCAACGTTCCTTCTTTGAGATAAGAAACAATTGGGTCCATCTAGGTGCTGCTCGGTGATAAACTCATCACCTCATCCTCCTGCTCGATGCTTGAGCAGGTTTTGATTTCTAATGGGATGGACTTTGGCATTTTGGGGTCGGATGTAGTAGCCATCTGTGCTATCATATCGGCTTGAAAATTCTTCCTTCTCGCGATCTGCTCCACCTCGACTGCTTGGAAATTCTTTATTAGCTGCCCTACTTTCCTAAGGTAGGCATCCATCTTCTCGCCTTTCGCTTGGAAGCTTTTGTTGAGGTGATTTGCTACCAGCTGAGAATCTGTCCGAAGCTTCGCCTCTTCCGATTTTACTACCAGGGCAAGCTTTAATCCAGTGATTACAGCTTCGTACTCGGCCTGGTTGTTGGTGGCCTCAAATTCCAGCCTTACGGTGTATTGTATCTCCACCCCTTCACGGCTGAGAAGCACAATTCCTGCTCCTGCTCCCTGATCTCCACATGACCTATCCACCGTGACTGTCCATGTGTTGCTCGGGGTAGAGGGGCCTGGTGGGTGCTCGCTACCCATCTCTTCATTCCTTTCTGTGCATTCGACCACGAAGTTAGCTAAGGACTGCGCATTTATTATTGTTCGGGGTTGGTAGTTGATGTCGAATTCACTGAGTTCTATTAACCATTTCACCAGTCTGCTCGAAGTCTCCGACTTGTGCAAAATTAGTCTAAGCGGTTGGTCTGTTAACACTACCACCGAGTGCGCTTGGAAGTAGGGTCTCAACTTTCGGGCTGCTGTTATTAGGGACAGCGCCCATCTCTCCATCAACGGGTACCGAGTTTCTGCCCTCAACAAAGCTTTGCTCGTGTAGTACACAGGATATTGCACCCCTGACTCTTCTCTTACCAGAACCAAGCTCGTTGCCCATTGCGACACAGCCATATACAAATACAAAATCTCCCATACTCGAGGTATTGACAGCAGCGGGGCTTTTAGTAAATATTCCTTCAATTGTTGGAACACCGCCTCGCATTCCAGTGTCCATTTTGTCTTTCTCCCTTTCTTCATTTCCTGGAAGAAGACGCAACACTTATCTGTGGCTTGGGAGATGAATCTGTTGAGGGATGCCAGTTTTCCTGTTAGGCTTTATATCTCTTTGAGAGTACGTGGAGATTTCATCTCCACTACTGCTCTTATGTTTTCTGGATTTGCTTCGATTCCCCTATGACTAACCATGAAGCCCAAGAATTTTCCCGAACTAACTCCAAAGGCACATTTCTTAGGGTTAAGCTTCATCTAATATTTCCTGAGCAGTGCGAAGGTTTCTTCCAAATGCTTTACATGTTCCTCCACGTCCTTTGACTTAGTGATCATATCGTGCACGTAAACCTTCATTGTTCGGCCGATTAGCTGCTTGAAGGCCTTATTCACCATTCTCTGGTAGGTTGCCCACGTATTTTTTAGGCCGAAGGGCATGACCTTGTAGCAAAATAGGCCATTGATTGGTGATGAAGGCTGTGCATTCCTCGTTTGGCCGGTGCATGGGAATTTGGTTATAGCCCGGGAAGGCATCCATGACGCTAAGCAGCTGGTCTATCTTCGGCAATGGGAAGCTATCTTTCGGGCAAGCTTTATTCACGTCCGTGAAGTCCATGCACATTCTCCATTTCCCACTTGCCTTCTTAACCAGCACCACATTCTCTATTTCCTACTGAATCTCGCCTTCAGTAGCTTCTCCACCTCACAGTTCATGGCCTCATACCTTTCTTGGTTGACACATCTCCTCTTCTGCCTCACTGGCTTAGCATCCTTCCGTATTACCAGCCTGTGACACTCCACTTCTAGGTCAATCCCGAGCATATACTCGTGTGTCCAAGCGAATACATCAGAGTGTGCTCGCAAACACTAGACCAGATTTTCCCTCAACTGCCCGCTAATGTCCGAGCAGATCCGAACCTTCTTCTTGTGGTCATACGGTCTTACTCTAATTTCCTCTAGTTCTTCCGCAGGCTCCTGTCTCCCATTCCTAGACTCCCCCCTCTAGTCTAATGACGTTATCTATATAGTTTCCTTTGCTGCCACAGCGTAGCAGCTCCTTGCGACCCTCTGACTACCTTTGACAACTCCTACAGCCCCATTTACCTGTACTTCAAGGCTAAGTAGTGGGTAGATAATACCGATTGGCTGATCCTCATGAAAGGCCTCCCCAGTATTACTTGGTAGGGGCTGACTTCATCCACCACCACGAAATCTAGCAGTATATTCTTTTCAAAAGGCCTCGAGCCCATAGTCACAGCCAATTTGATGATTCCTAAATGGGTCAGCTTTCCTCCCCCGAACCCTTTCAGGGAAGTGTTCGTCTGCTCAAGGCTCACATCCGCTATTCCCAAATCGTCGAGTGTGGACTTGAAGAGAATGTCCACTGAGCTTCCCGAATCCACCAATATTCGATCGACCTTTTTATTAGCAACATTTGCCTTCACGACCAAGGCATCCTCATGGGGGTACAGTACTCGTTCTTCATCCTCCTCCGTCCACATGATGGGTACTTGCCGTACCTTAGCCTTTTTTGCAGCCGGTACGATGAACAAGACCTCCCGGCAATAGTTTTTCGGGCCCTGTTTGAATTTCCTACCATTGTGAGTCCTCCCGAGATCACTCTCATAGCCACTGGCTCCAGGTCCATGTTGTAGGCTCGGTTATCCTCCTCTGACTGCTGCTCGACCACTGGATGACCCCCTTCAATAAACTCATCTAAATATCGATTTTTAACCAGGTCTTCCACTTGGTTCTTCAAATCCTGGCACTGTGACATGGAGTGGCCGTGGTCACCGTAAAAGTAACAAAACCGTCCTCTATCTCTTCTGCCGGCTAGTTTAGCCATTGGTGTTGGAGGGCTCAGCAGTCCTCGTTCTTCCGCCACTTAGAATATTTCTTCGAGTGATACCTTCAGTGTCTTGTATTGTCTGTAGGCAGGGCTTTGTTCAACCACCTGTATCGCTCGTTCCCGAGGGAAGTTTCCTGGGGGTGGGGGTAATGGGCGGTCAACTCTGTTGTTGCTCAGCATAGGTCGGCTTGGTGGTTGGTTACGAGACCGATGGTCATCGTGATGTCGATACTCCCTATGGTCCTGACCAGTAGACCTGTGAGGTAGAGCGGGAACCATTCGTGTTGGGGGGCTCTCTGATAGGGGTTATAGGGGGCAACTCACTCCCTTATTATCTTGGAAATCGATGTTCCTCGTGCAAGACCTCTTTTTTCTTTCCTTTTCGCTCCACTGTCCTGCTCACTTCTTAGTTTCGTGGCCTTTTCCTCCTCGACAACCATGTCCATCTTCACCTGTTCATACGCATCAGAATATGAACGGATCGAAGAGCTCCGTAAATTGTACCATGGCCTCCCCATCTTGATCCCATCCTTTAGGCCCTTCAATGCCTGTGGATGATTAAATGCCCCAAGATCTAGAACCAACCGGTGATACCTTTTGATAAACTCCCGGAGGGACTCCCCCTCCCTCTGTTTTATTTCTGACAGCTCCATCATGTCATCTTCGGGGGCCACCGCACCCCAGAATTGCTCCGCAAATTCTCTGCACATTTGTTTAAAGCTCAGAACGCTTCCCTGCGGTAGCTTGCGGTACCACTCTCTCGCCCTTCCTTCTAGAGTAAGCGGGAAGGCCCTGCACCGCTGGGCTGCCGTCAGGCCCTGTACTCCTGTAATGTCATTGAACCGTTCTATGTGCACCAACGGATCATTTTCCCTGAGAACCTTAAATTCGAGAAGAGGAAATCCCAGAGGATTGTGACGCCCATAATCTCCGCTGAGAGCGGGGACTCTTTGTCCAGCATTATCCTCTAACTCGGGACCTTCCCGTTTCCTCAGAGGTCTTCCACAACCTGTGCCAACCTGCACACTTCCTTCTTTAGTTCCTCCGTGTGGGACATAGGTGCCAGTGTCCTGCAAGTGCTGACGAGATCCCTTTTCTTTCAGGTTTGTTCCTCCCTCCCGGCAACATTTATCGTCTTCGATCTCTGGGCTTCATCTCCCACATGCTCTCGGCGGGGCAATCCTCTACCGGACTCAGGGATATCATTACTTGCTTTCCTCTGTCCCTCTCTGAGCTCCTGCAGGATGGATGTCAGTGTTTCTATTTGTTTCTCTATCCGATCCATTCTTTCTTGGATTTCCCTAGTTTGGGCCCCATTGTTCACCTCCCTCAAAGTTACCGATTCCTCTGGACTTATTCCCCTCCTGCTATTTCCTCTCATTGTTGTGTTGTGTTTTTTGAACGTGTTGGGAAGTCAGGCTTTTTGGACTGATCCCCACAGACGGCGCCAATATGTTGATGCAGTTTTCTGCGTGCTCTCGAGTAGGGTCGTAAATTTCTGCTCGCGGGATGCTCGAGCAGGAATCCCTGCCAATTTCAATTTTTCTCTATTCACCGGAACAACGATTTTCTTGGGCTTGTACTCACAAAAAACAGGGTTAGGGATCGCCGGGTGTTTTTCCAGCGAAAACCCTCCGACGCTCAAGTTAGTAATCGGGTTATTCTTTTCGTATCTCTCTTTTTTTGAGAGACTGGAGGGATGAAAAATGATCTCTGGATCAAAAATGCCCAGGATCAAAAGAATCCGGTAGACCAAAAAAAAGAATAAAGAAGAAGAAGAACCCCTGCCACTTACTCTTCGATTTCTACTTATTGCTCTGTTTTCCCGCCCTTTTTCTTCGGAGTTCGCCGTTCCCGCACTAATGGTATCTAGGTCCCTCTCACAGCCGGGGTTACCGTGGCACACCCTGGGAATGCGGGATGTCAGGTGGGCATGTGTTCCCGTATCCTAATGATAGTGTCGAGCATGTGCATACGAAATGATGACGCTGTGGGGGCATGTGCTGGCCATCAGTAACAGTGATGACACCATACTCGCGTGGGGTATCGGCCAGGCATCGATCGTCGTGTTGAGTTGTGGGAAGGAAGGATCCAACTGTTTTAAACCGGTTATGCCTGAATCTTGCATTCTCTCCGTGCCGTTGCAAGTGTGGCTGGGTCATGTCCGGGGGCTCGAAGACTTCGGGCAGAAGAAGGAGCTCGGGATTCGACCAGCATTGGGGTACTCGACCTTGACCAGCTTTGTTGCCTATTAAGGCTGTCTTCGTGCTAGCAGTCGAGTCTTCTGCTCGAGCTGGGTTGACCTCGAGGTCTTCTACTCGAGCTAGGTTGACGTCGAGGAGGCCTGCTCGGTATTACCCAAACAATTTCTTCTCCTTTTTAGGATGTAAATCCTTCTTAATGTCTAAATGCATTAGGTCTAGATGAGAACGAAGGCCATCTTTAGACTTACCTTTCATGTTCAAAAGTGTATCGATTATGCTATCTCAAATGTTCTTTTCTTACATCCAAGTTGTGATGCAAAACCAAAACCTGAAAAAATTAAAAACAAAATTTGTTAAGATTTTCAATTTTAATCAAGAAAGTAGTTCACTAAAGATTTGTCACATAACATATTTAAAGATAACTTACCTTCCAGTATGGCAATTCAAAGAAGATAGACTTCTTTTTCAATAATTCAAATTTATTTGTGCTCAGTTTTCTTTTTTTCCTCCCCTTTCCCCAATCATTTACAATATCTTTAACTTCTTTATATATATCTTCATCAGTGAACAATTTACGCTTAACTTTCTCTTCTATATGCCCATTGAGCCATTCACACTTGCTTTAGAAACTATGTTTATGAGGAAGAAACCGTCTATGAGCAATGTATGCATGTTTCCTAATAGGGATGGCAACTCAACCCGGACCCGGACGAACCCGAATTTTTTGGACCGGGTTCAACCCGCACCGGATTAATTTTTTTTCCAGAATCCGGATGTAAAATGGGAACCCGGATATTTCCGGGTCCGGGTCCAGGTTTAAGTGTTCCGGAAATCCGGAACCCGGACCCGGATTTATTTATTTATATATTAATTTTTTAAAAGTATTTAATATAAATATAAATATATTTTTTTTTATTTTAGTCAAAAAAATTATTTTTAAAATTGTAAATAATTATTTTTTTATTTTAATTTAAATAATTTTTAACAAATTCGTGTTTAAAACCCGGAATTCGGAAACCCGGAGATCGGACCCAGATTGAAAAAACCTAGGTTTTAATCCGGATCCGATATAGAAATTCATTATCCGGATCTGGAACCGGAAAGCCCAAACCCGGACTCGGACCCGGAAATTGCCATCCTTATTTCCTAATGTGTGGTAACCACTCTGAATATGTGTTTGTACGACATAAGGATATGCCAACTTTCCTTTTGTAGACCATCATGACATGTTTCCATAAGTTGAAAAATCATTGATCGTCCATATTAAAATGGCTTTCAAATTAAATGTCGATTTGTCCACAGCATCTTACACCTCATCCCTATTTACCCACAACTCATTTAAATCTTCTACAAGTGGTTGCATGTAAACATCTATGTCATTACCTGGCTGTTTTTTCCCGGGGATTAGTAAAGTCAACATTAAACTTTCATTAGACATGTATAACCATGGGGGTAAGTTGTATATAGACCAAATTATAGGCCAACAACTATAACTTGTGCTAAGATCTTGAAAAGGATTGAGACCATCAGTAGCAAGACTAGATCTAATATTTTGGGGATCTAATGCAAATGATGGCCTTTTCTGTTTATGGTCGCCCATGCAAGAGAATCAACTGGATGTTTCATCTTACCGTATTGGCTCTTATGACTTTGGTGCCATCCAAGTTGTTCTGCCAATTCCATGATCCTAAACATCCTCTTCAGCGTTGGTATTATTGGAAAATAGTGCAAGACTTTTGTGGTACTCCTTGATAAATCTTATTAGTATGTTCATCAACTTTCCAACGAGAAGAACTATATTCAGCGCATACAATTGCATGTTCCAAGTCTTTTATAAATAGACAACAATCATTTATACAGGCATGTATCTTCTCATACCCAAGACCAAATGCCTTCAATAATTTTTTAATTTTCTTATTGAATAAAAAGAATCTGGATGTGAATTTTCTGGTGGTAACATGTCACAAAAAATTTGAAGCATGTTTGGGTAATATCGGACAGGCCCCTCGAAGTCCTTCCAGCTCGAGTAAGACACCCCGAGGACAGCCTAGCTCGAGGTCGTCCAAGGTCAAAGGCTGGTCAAGGTCGAGAGCCAGAGCACTCCCTTCACCGCTCGCAAAGAGCGGGTCCCCAGAGCACACCTTTCCTGCTCAGCTGAGATTACGTCCACGAGCATACCGGACAAGACCAGGCCCGTTTTCTCGGAATCCCGGCACACCTTTTAATGTCGACCGGGGTCCCACATGGTGTGGTGGTGATCTCATTGCTGGTGGCCGACACATGCCTCAAGGTGTCATAATTCCTAGCGCACTTGCAGACATGGTGATCTAGCCACGTGAATCGGGTTAAGGGGACGGCAGCTCATCCACAGGGAATATTCCACCAATCCAGTTGTCGGAGGGACCCGGATACCACTAGCGTGGGAGTGGACGCCTGGAAATGGAAAGAGCGGGAAAAATGAAGTATAAAAGGAAGCGAAGGGAGCGTTACAATGGTTGGAAGAATTGAATCCGTAAAGGGGTTGAAGAAATTGATCAGAAAAAGGGTTGGAAAATCGATTCGAGAAAGAATCAGTAAGTTGATCTGAGTTCTTTTCTAATTTCTCTTATCTGAACTTTACGAAAAAACACCATACTTATCCAAAAGGGGCGAAATAATACCCCTTTCATCTTTCCGGTCTCCCTCACTAAGGGAGATACCAAAAAGAACAACCCGATTACTGACTTGAGCGTCGGAGGGTTTCATCGGAACACGCTTGGCGACCACGACCGGTTTTACGTGAGTGCAGGTCAGGAGATCTCAGATTCCGAAGAAGGCAGTGAAATAGGACGAAGGAGGCAATCACTGCTCGAGATCGAGCTTATTGCGAGCAGAAGGATCGAGGCACTGTTTGAAGCCGCGAGCAGAAGGTTCAGACAATCCTGCTCGAGTGCTTGGAGGCCTTGTTTGAAGGTTCGAGGCACCTTGTTGAGGCACGCGGGAAAAAGCGCATCAACATCTTTTGGCGTCGTGCGTGGGGATCGGCACAAAGCCTGATTTCTAATACATTCAAGACACGACACTAGCGATGAGGAAGCAGTAGAAGAGGATTAAGTCAGAAAGAATCGGTAACTTTGAGAGAAGTGGCCAATGAGGCCCGAGCAGGGAGATCCGGGAAAGAATGGATCGGATGGAAAAGCAGATGGATACTCGACCTCCACTGTTACAAGAACTCGGGGAGGGACGAGAGAAAAGCATGTAATGATGTCCGAGTCCAGTAGGGAATGCTCATGTTCGGGAAAATGCGGGAGAAGAAGCCCAGACCTAGGGCACCAAATGTTGCGGTGAGAGAAGAAACAAACATGGAGGAAAGGGGTCTCGTCAACATTTGCGGGATCTGACCTGACCTCTCGTGCGGAGGAGTTGGAGGGAGAGGTGCTGTGAGGTTGGCACTGAGTTGTGGAAGATCTTGGGGAGCGGAAAGAGTCAAAGTTGGTGAATAATCTTTGGACAACGAATCTCCACTCTCCGCGGAGATCATGGGTGTCACGATCCACGTGACTTCCACTTCCGGATCTGAAATTTTCGGGAAAAAGTGATCCATTAGTGCACATAGAGCGGTTCAGCGACATGGCGGGGTGCAAGGATTGTCGGCGACTCGGAGGTGCTGAACCTTCCACTTACCTGGAGGGAAGGCGAGAGACTAGTACTGCATGAACTCCACGGGAAGCATCTTGAGCTTTGAGCAGGATGTGCGGGGAGTTCGCGAGCAATTCGAGGCGTGGTGACCCACGAGGATGACATGATGGGTAGTCGAAGTGAGGCGGAAGGAAGGAGAGTCCCTCGGGAGTTTATCAAAAGATACCATAGATCGGTCCTAGATCTTGAGTGCGTTCGACCATCCCGAGCTACGAGAGGATTAAAAGATGGGATCAGGGTGGGAGACCATGGTATAACTCTGTGAGTCCTTGATCCGTTTGTATTCGGATGCGTATGAGCGGGTGAAGCTGGATATGGTAATCGAAGAGGAAAAAGCTGCAAAAGCCGAATAATTAGCGGGACCGAGGAACATACCGGATAGCTCATCGAGACGGACGAGAGGTCAGAGGCAGTGGAGCACATGACTCACGAGGAAGTATTTCCGATGAAGTCCCTTGTATTATAAAATGCTAATGTAAGATTTACGTCCTAGGATGGGATATGTAAAAGTATAAATGTATGTAAGAATAAGAAAAGCATTCATAATGTAAGTTCAAAATGAAGACCAGAAGCAAGAAAAACTCCTTGGCGAGAAGTCCCAAAGCCTAAGTCTTAGGCGGGACGGTGCCAAGCTTAGGTCAATTAAAAGGCCGGCGGGAGTAACATCGAGAAGAACTCCGGTCAATTAAAAGGCCCGGCGGAAGATCAAGAAGAGCTCCTTGGCGGAAGTCCCAAGCCTAAGTCTTAGGCGGGACGGTGCCATGCTTGGGTCGATTGCGAGGCCCGGCGGGAGTGTCAGCAAGCTCGGGTCAATTGCGAGGCCGGGCGGAAGATCGAGAAGAGCTCCTTGGCGGAAGTCCCAAAGCCTAAGTCTTAGGCGGGACGGTGCCATGCTTGGGTCAGTGCGAGGCCCGGCGGCAGTATAACACCGGAAGAACTCCGGTCAATTAAAAGGCCGAGCGGAAGATCAAGAAGAGCTCCTTGGCGAGAGTCCCAAAGCCTAAGTCTTAGGCGGGACGGTTGCCATGCTTGGGTCAATTGCGGGCTGGCGGGGAGTATCGAGCAAGCTCGGGTCAGTGCGAGGCCGGGCGGAAGATCAAGAAGAGCTCCTTGGCGGAAGTCCCAAGCCTAAGTCTTAGGCGGGACGGTGCCATGCTTGGGTCAGTGCGAGGCCGGCGGCGATGATAACACTGAAGGCGCTTGGGTCAATTGCGAGGCCCGGCGGGAGTAGAGATTCGGAGGACGTTTGGGTTAATTAAAAGGCCGAGTAGGAGAAGTCAAGTAGAACTCCTTGGCGGAAGTCCCAAAGCCTAAGTCATTAGGCGGAGCAGTGCCAAGCTCGGGTCGATTGAAGACCGAGGCGGGGAGTAATATCGGAAGAAGCTCGGGTCGATTAAAAGGCTCGGCGAAGTTCGGGAAGAACTCCTTGGCGGAAGTCCCAAGCCTAAGTCATTAGGCGGGACGGTGCTAAGCTTCAGGTCAATTGAAAACCAAGCGGGAGTAACATCGGAAGAAACTACGGTCAATTAAAAGGCCGAGCGGAAGATCGAGAAGAGCTCCTTGGCGGAAGTCCCAAAGCCTAAGTCTTAGGCGGGATGGTGCCATGCTTGGGTCGATTGCGAGGCCCGGCGGGAGTATCGGCAAGCACAGGTCAATTGCGGGGCCGTCGCGGAAGATCAAGAAGAGCTCCTTGGCGGAAGTCCCAAGCCTAAGTCTTAGGCGAGGCAGTTGCCAAGCTTGGGTCAATTAAAAGGCCGAGTAGGAGTAACATCGGAAGAAGCTTGGGTCGATTGCGGGCCGAGCGGAAGATCAGAAGATCTCCTCGGCGAAGTCCCAGTGGGACGGTGCCACACTGGGTCAATTGGAGGCCCGGCGGGAGTAATGCAGAAGGCGCCTCGGTCGATTGCGGGCTCGAGTAGGAGTGGCGGAAGAAGCCTAGGTCGATTGTAGGCCGGCGGGGTAGTGACGGAAGAAGCCTAGGTCAATTGAGGCCGGCGGAAGAAGCTCATGAAGAATACCAAGGCCGGAGGTCCCAAGCCTAAGCCTCGGGTGGGACGAGGCCAAGCCACGACCAGCTATAGGCTCGAGCAAGAAGAGCGTGGGGAAGCGTAAAGGCCGCGAGTCGGCCCATCATTCTCGAGTTTCAGTCTTATCTCGCTTCACTCAAAGACTAGAGCCGGGGACTAGTGTTTGGGTAATATCGGACGAGGCCCTCGAAGCCCTTCCAGCTCGAGTAAGACACCCGAGGACTGACCTAGCTCGAGGTGCGTCCCGAGTCAAAGCTGGTCAAGGTCGAGAACAGAGCACTCCCTTCCTACTGCATGAAGAGCGGGTCCCAGAGCACACCTTTCACCGCTCATGGAGATTACGATCCACGAGCATAGCTGGACAAGACCCGACCCGTTTTCTCGGAATCTCGGCACACCTTTTAATGTCGACCGGGGTCCCACATGGTGTGGTGGTGATCTTATTCTTGGTGGTCGGCACATGCCTCCAAGGTGTCATAATTCCTAGCGCACTTGCAGGCATGGTGATCAGCCACGTGAATCGGGTTAAGGGGACGGTCAGCTCATCCACAGGGAATATTCAGCCAATCCAGGTGTCGGAGGGACCTGAGATACCACTAGCGTGAGAGTGGGCTGACTGGAAATGGAAAGAGCGGGAAAAATGGAGTATAAAAGGAAGCGAAGGGAGCGTTACAATGGTTGGAAGAATTGAATCCATAAAGGGGTTGAAGAAATTGATCAGGAAAAGGGTTGGAAAATCGATTCGAGAAAGAATCAAGTAAGTTGATCTGAGGTTCTTTTCTAATTTCTCTTATCTGAACTTTACGAAAAACACCATACTTATCCAAAAGGAGGCGAAATAATACCCCTTTCATCTTTCAGGTCTCCTCACTAAGGAGATACCAAAAGAACAACCCGATTCTTGACTTGGCGTCGGAGGGTTTCGCTGGAACACGCCGGCGACCCCGACCGGTTTTCTGTGAGTACAAGTCCGGGAGATCTCCGTTTTGAAGAAGACAGTGAAATAGGACGAAGGAGGCAATCCTGCTCGAGATCGAGCTTATCGCGAGCAGAAGGATCGAGACACTGTTTGAAGCCGCGAGCAGAAGGTTCAGACAGTCCTGCTCGAGCTGTTTGGAGGCACTGTTTGAAGGTTCGAGGCACTGTTGAGGCACGCGGGAAAAACTGCATCAACAAAGCATTTCATTAAAACTGTTGTCAGATAACCCGTGGGTAGCGTTATGCTTGAATAAAGCTGCAGTTGCTTATATTTTAGAGTATAGCTTGTACAGCCTGGATATAACGGAGTCTCGGCGTCTCTAACTAAAATTTAAAATTCTTCTCTTCCTACACATGTATTCTCTGTAGCATTTGCTTTTTGAAAACATGCTTGATCTCCATACATCTTTATAAGTTTCTGTCATTTCAATATCTGTGTATTAATTTAATGTACATGTATTCCCCTCACCTTTGTATTAATTGCTCTAGTAGAGCTCCCCCCATGAAGGACCCAATTTGTATAAGTTGGATCCATGCTCTTAATAACCGAGTGCTCATAGACTATATCAAAATGATGGCGTTGTAAATTCTTACAATATCTACAGCTACATATTATAACATCTAAATTTCCCAAACAAGTGCGTGCATTATTGACAAAGTTACGGGCTCCCAATCAATAATACTCTGTATGTCTACAAAGAAGATTTTACCATAGTTAAAGGTTATTTGAATTTTACTAATACCATACATACAAATTGGTTTTTTTTAAGAGGCAAAAGTAATACCTTGAAAAGTGAACCCATCCTTTATCCACTCTTGAGCAACTGTTGTTATTAAAACATGTTCACATGAGCAAATAGTAAGTTGATGTATATAGGAAGTTAAATAACAATATATTCAAGACACGAACAAAGTAGTTAAGGTATTTAGTTACTACAGGATTCTCTCCACTTTGATTTCATGAGACTTTGTATAATCATTATTTTAGATTTAATATCTTTTTTATTATTTACTAGTTTAAATTTCAAAAATAAAAGTAAATAAAAATTGTTTATTTTCTAATAAGAAAAATGAATACCCATTATCAATTTTTTTTTATAAATAAACAATTATCAAAGTGTATAAGACACACATTTAACAAAGAGTAAAACAGACGGATGCCCATTATTAACAAAAAGTAAAAGAGACACCTTTTTATGTTATTTTACTTGCAAACAACCAAGAAAGAATGAAATATATATACCCTTTCAATTTCAAGGATGTTGTCTTTTTTGTCAAGGATGTTGGGGCCACCACTTATACACCTGGACTTTTGGATAAAAAATAAAAATAAAGAATAACTTAAGTTAAGTTCCAACAGGGAGAATGTGGGATGAATAAAAGAAGACCCAAACCCTTTTTCTTGTTAGACTGCCACAAAGACGAAGGAATACTTGAAAGGTTTTCACCAAGAAGAAAGCGAGTGGAGAGAAAGATAATGCTGGAAAGTGCAAAAGTGAAATTAGGCAACTTTACCAAATGATAAGGTTTGTCTTATTAGTAATTAGGATGTTATTTTCTACCGATGCATAACGCAGATTTTTTTTTTTTTTATTCAACTTTTTTTTAAGCTGACAAAAGAGTTTTTCATTTTTTATTTAAAATAATATATTAGAGTTAAAAATAATAAATATATTTGAATATATTTATTATATTTGTTATTTAAAAAATTATTTGTTGTAGACAAAAATTATTTACATTTTATACCAAAATAAATTAGTTTAAATGGATAAATTCAATTATTATATGAATAGTCATTTATTATTTAAAATTAGTTACTTTTTATTATTATTTATTTTTGAAAGGGCTTTATTATTGCTATAGAATTAAAAGAAATTATAAATATAAGCGTTTTCACTTATGGTAAATTATTTCATAGTTGAAAACAAATGATGATAAATAGGAAAATGTTGTGTTACATTCTTAATAGCAACATGCCTTTTAGAATGTTGTTGAGTATGAGCCTTTTAACAACATACTTAAATTGTATTTTGATACTCTATAATTGATAGAAAAAAAAAAAGTATTGTTCTTTTGTTGGTAAAGAGATCTAGAGGACCAATTTTAACATAATATATACTATTTTGATCCACTTTCCATCAAATTAAACTTCCTCTAAAACTAACTTATAGGATTTTAGCTCAAACTATTATTTCAATCTAAATATAAAATGTCACGTGGGTCACAAATTTTAAAACTTAAAATAGGCTTGTAGAGAAATGATTCCTTAGCCATATTTTGCGTTATATATTAATCTCTTTAAATCTCGAATTTTTTACACATGTTCATTAATGCGTCCTTAGTAGATGTGAAAAGTATGAGTTAATTATGTTAAATCTATATAGGAGTTTTGAGTCAAACTTCATTGATGGTTAATTTTATGTGATTTATGATAGTAACTATTTAGAACAATTCTCTCCATAAATGACACTTTTTTGCGTCAACACTCAATAATGATAATAGATAAGGTAATATTTTAAGTGATGTGCTTTTCAACCATACCATTTGTTTATTATTTTTTTCTTGCTACCGAGCCGGGCAACTCCACCCCTGCATGAAGATAAAGCAATTTTGAACCTTTTATAGGCCATTCAGTATATTCATTAAAATTTTTGCTTTGAGGCATGACCAAGTAATGTTAATTTTTTTAGAAATTTATAAACCCATTATTTTGTAGTGGAAGTGATGAACATGAAATTGAACTTGTTACATGTGCTTATAAGGTGAATTCAAAACCTAAAAAAACTATAGTATTTTCTCTTTTAGAAGGACTTAATAAAGACATGTGAGAGGCACCTTAATGATTATATTGTAAATAGCGTCACTTGTTTGATCTTACAAAGATTCTTGGGCAAGTTTTGATCTTGCCAAGTTTGTAGTATAGATCATTCTTTACAATTGGTACTAGAGCAAGGTTCGTGGTCAAGACCCAAGTATGGCTACATAGAAGGTAGACCTGGATAAGTCCAATAGGAGAAATGATTTCAACACGTGGAAAATAAAAATGGAATAATTACTTAAGGTTTGGGAAAGGCTCTTAAACCATTGACCAATAAAGAAGGCAAGGTGTTCCTCATCTAAGACTCCAGAACAGATGGCTGACATTAATATGAAAACTAGAAACACTATAATTTTAAGTCTTGTAGATTATGTGATCAGAAAAGTGACTAAGGAGATATCTGTTACAGGCATAATGTAGAAGCTAGAGAATTTATACATGAAGAGGTCACTTGTTAATAGACTATATATATATATATATATATAAAGGATGTTTATGGCTGAAGGCTCATTATTAAATAAGCACATTGATGAGTTTAATCAAGTATGTAATAACTTGGCCACTGTTAATAAAGCTTTGAATGATGAAGGTAAAGTAGCCTGGTTACTGATCAATTCTTTACCTGAATCCTACAAGAATTTTTTTGATGCTCTCACATATGAAAGGGAAACACTCTCATTAAATGATGTTAAATCAACTCTCAATAAAAAAAGATTACAAGACAAACAAGGAAATCTTGTTGATGAATCTGGTGAGGGGTTGATTGTAAAATAGAAGTTTGATAAGAAAGATGAAAAGAAAAATAAGCAAGGAAAATCCAAGAATAAAAACAAGACTCTGAAGTGTTTTCAATGCTACAAAGAAGGTTATTTTAAGGAAGGTTCTCTAGAGAGAAAAATTAAATATAGGAATTAAAAAGGTCAGAACAGTGATTCAGCAATAATTAAAGATCAAGGATACGAGTGAGCAGGTCAAAAATCAATCAAGAAGGTAAATAGATTTTAGACTTTGGTTGTTCATTTCATATATGTCCCTTTAAAAATCATTACACTGAATATCATGAGTATGATGATGGTAAGGTAAAGATAGGAAATAATGCAATATGTAGAGTTGTTAGCATATGAAATGCTCAATTGAAAATGTATAATGGATCTGTTGTTGAATTAAAGCAGGTGAGGCATGCTCCTGATCTAAAAAAGAACTTGATTTCACTTGGCGTGATAGATCTGGTAAGGTACATTGTTAGAGTATAAAATGGTGTACTAAGTATGATGAAAAGTCATCATTCTTATTAAAAATGATAAGGAAGAATGGGCTCTAAGTCTTAAAAGGTACCACTATTACAAGAGAGATATTTGTGTCATCAACACTAGTAAAAATAAGACTAGGTTGTGGCATTTGAGACTTTGACATATGGGTCTCAAAGGGCTTAAAGAGCTTTCAAACCAAGGTTGTTAAGTGGTGATAGCATTGAAGACTTGGTATTTTGTGAGGATTGTCCTCAGTAAATCCATAAGAGAAAGCTTCAAAACATCAGTTCATACATTAATGAATACCCTGGACTTTATACATTATGACTGATGGGGACTAGCTTAAGAAGTATCTTCAGGTTGGGCTAGATATTTTCTATCAATCATTAATGATTTCTCTAGAAAAACTCAGAGTTATGTGCTTAAATAGAAAGACCAAGTGTTTGATAAGTTCAAGGAATGGAAACCCTTGGTAGAAAATCAAACAGAAAGGGAGGTAAAAAAAAATGAAGATAGATAAGAGGTTGGAATTTTACATTCAAGTGTTTGATAATTTCAATACTGTTGAGGGTATTACTAAACATAAGAGAGTGAGGTTAACACCCTAAGAAAATCATCTTCCAGAATTAATAGAAGTCTCATGGATAAAGTAAAGAGCATGATGATTTAATCCAAGTTACCAATAAACTTGTGGGCAGAAACTCTAATTACAGCCTGTTAGTTAGTGAATTTAAGTCCTTCTGCAAGTGGTTTTAAGACATCATATGAAATATGGACTAGAAAACTAGCAAGCTATGCAAGTTTTAAGTGTTTGATTGTTAGGTCTATGCTCATGTTAGTTAAGAGAAGTTAGATCCAAGAGCTTTTAATGGTGTTTTCATAGGCTATCTTAATGGTGTTAAGGGTTTCAAGTTGTGTTGTATGAATTTAACTACACCACAATGTATAATTACCAAAGATATTGTGTTCAATGAAGAAGAAGTGGCTGATAAGTTTCACAGGTGTAAAGATCATAAACAAGTTGAATCATATGGTATTCAGACTGAGGTGGAGTCTACTGTTAAACATAACTGAGATGAGGCTGCTGCTGAGTGCTAGAGAGTGTATATTAATAAATGATAAAATAATCATTTTTCACTTCAAGTGTCACTAACATATCAACTTTTATGTATTTTAATTCCTTTGAACTTTGATTGTATATGTTTGTGTGTATTTTTGAGTAGTTTATGTATTTTAGGGGTATTTTAGTCATTTTAAAATACACAAAAAGTCAGATTGTAAAACAGACAACATTTTTTAACTCAAAACAACTGAAATCTTAGGAAAAACATAAAGGACAAATTTGTGGAAAAGGAATTTGTGGTGTCAGAGATGCCGGAAAACAGAGGAGACAACATTTCATGTCTTATTTGACTGTAAAGCCTCTCAGAAGATATGGAGACTTACTGAGTATGGAGAAGAAGTCAACAAGTCAGCAAATAAAGAGGTGTTAAGTTAGATGCTAGAGATGACAGAACGAAGAAGCAAAACTGACATGGCACTGATAATAGCTTTATGTTGGGTGTCTTGGCTCTCAAGGAATCATCATGTCTTAAGCAACAAAATAGAAGATCCTAAGATATTAATTGCAAGAGCAGAAGCTGTGATGCAACCCTATCAAAACATTAGTCCATCTCAGCTGCAATCAGCCCCAGAAAGGAATGTCAACAAAAATTTGCAATGGAGCCCCCCACTTTCAGGATGGTTTAAAGTAAATGTAGATGCTGCTGTTAAAGAATATCAAAATAAAGAAGGTTTGGGATTGGTGATCAGAAATTCAGAAGAAAAGTGCATGGCAGCAGCAATGAAACCATCAGCCTTTCGTGGGAGTATAGCGTTTGCGGAAGCTGAAGCCGCAAACCTTGGAATAAAAATTACAGAAAATACAAGTCTTCCCCCCTGATTATTAACTGATTCTCAGAAGGTAGTAGACCTTCTCTTAAGTAAGAAGGGCACGCAGACTGATATTTATTCGATTGTTATAGAAATTCAAGCTAGTCTGAAGAGGTTGCAACAGAGCAAAATTCAATATACTTCAAGAAACTGTAATGAAATGGCTCATGCTTTAGCAAAAACAGCTTTAGATCAAGCAAACCTAGTCACATGGCTGGAAAAAATTCTAGAAAATTTTATGTATCTCTTTTGTTCTTGAATGAAAACTTTAGTTTCATATAAAAAAAATTATTTTGACTTATCGTAGAAAGAAAATAATAATTTTGTTTAGATTTTGCACTGGTATACTGGTTCCCTAGTGCAAGATTATTACTATTTGGCACGGGTGAGCATGATACACTAGATTTATAGAGAAATACTCCCCTCTAATTTATATAGTAGGTCTTGACTCAATATTGACAGAAAATTCTTCTAGGTTAATTAATGGACAGTCTTGCCACCTTGTTAATAGTTGGATTATTATTACCTAGTACAATATGTTCTTGATACCACATTTAACATAAGATTATTTTTCCCAACACAATGAGCACTTGATACAATATTTATTAGAGTTAGACTTATGACGAATGGAATTATCCCCCTCATAAGTTAATAAGAACCAAAAATGAATATTAAGCCTATGGTAAAATGTTGAGTGTGAAACCCTGAGACCCAAGTACTTTATTGCATTAATTAATTTTCACTTTATTCCCGCCATTTAAGTAAAACTTTCACTATAAACCCATAAAATAATAACAATAATAATAATAACTCTACACAATTGAAATCCACCTCCTCGTGGGATCGATACTTGTCACCATTAATCTATTCTACAATATATTTGTGCGCTTGCGAGTTTAATAAAATTTTCACAACAACTGCAATATTAGACAAGGTCAATGATAATGCAAACAGACAACATACACCTTAAGATGAAGTTTCTGCTCAACATCATACTCAGGATTACCAATTGGTTAGAGACAAACATAAAAGATAGATAGGGACACCTAAGAGGTATGTATTTTTAGACTTCATTGCATATATGTTACAGTCTACTCATGAGATTAATGCTGAATAACCGAAAAGCTTCAAAGAAGCTGTTCACTATCAGTATAGAAATGAGTGGAAGAAAGCAATAGATGATATGATTAATTGACTTTATAAAACTACACTTGGGAATTGGTTAAAAGGCTTAAAAATAGAAGAATTGTGGATATAAGTCAATATTCACAATCAAAGAGTGCCTCACTACCGCTAAATCTAGAAGATTTAAATTCATGTTTATTACCAAGGGTATACGTTGACTTCAAATAAGTATTTTCACCAGTTGTAAGACATGCATCAATAAGAATTCTGCTAGCTTTGACATAAGTATATAACTTAGAATTAGAGTAGCTTGATGTTAAGACTGCCTTTTTGCATAGAAAACCACAAGGACATATCTATATAACATAACTTGAAGAGTTTGAAATTCCAAGCAAGAGGGATTATGTGTACTTTTTAAAAAAAAATCTCTTTATATTCTTAAACAATCTCTAAGGCAGTGGTATCTTAAGTTTGAGAATTTATGGTTATAAAAAAATTTAAAACATGTAGTTATGACTGTTGTGTGCATTATAAGCTGTTGATTTCAAGCATGCATATCTATCGATTATTGTACGTTGATGATATGCTCATTGCATGCAAAGAAAGGGTTGAGATAGAAAATGCAAAGAAGATATTAAGGGTTGAAATCATCATAAATATAAACAATGGATTAATTTTCTTATCTCAAGAAAAGTATCTGAAAAGAGTTTTAGAAACCTTTTCTAAGCTTGACTATAAACCTATACAAGTACCATTAGCAATAGTACATTTCAAGCTCTATATACTCTATTTTCCAAAAACAGAAGAAAAAAAGTTTAAAATAGAGCAGGTTTCACATGCAAATGTCATTACTTAATGTTATGGTTCTCACTAGGCCCGACATCTCACATGTTATGAGTGTTGTCAGCAGATACATGACATCTCTCAGCAAAGGACATTGGAAAGGGTTTAAGTAGATTATGAAGACATGTGAGAGTCATGTTAATAGTTACGATTTAGCCGAAGTCACTTATATGTGTTTTGATCTTAACTAAATTAAATTAGTCACGAGTGTAAGGATATGATATATAAGTGATGCCAAGTTTATTATAACAGTTTCGTAGATACATGTTAAGATCTATGCATTCTGAGCTTGTTAAGCTATTATGAAACTGGTATAAAAGCTAAGTTTTCAGTGTAGTAGCTAGATCTTTCTAGAGAGATACAAGGCGAAGTGAGAAAAATAAAGTGTAATCTTATTCTTTATAACTTCATAAACGTAGCTCTATAGCTTAGTCCTTGATTCTTTGCAATAATGTTAGATGGGTGGGCGTTTAAGACGAGCTATCCCGACCCAACCAGCACATAGTAACCACTTGGTGGTTACCATGCATGGCAGTTGTGGGAGAGGGAAGTTGATTTGGATTCAAATTCCTAACTATTCCCAACAACTGCATGAACAACTCATTCAAAACGTAGTATAGATGTGTAAAATAAAAATATAGATAAAATTCTTCTCTTCTTGATCAAGATCAGAATATTGAACAACTCATAAAAAGGGAATCTATAATGTGACTTGAAGAATATTTTCATTCCTAATTTCTTTTCGACCACTCACGTGATCCAATACTAGATTATTTCTGGTTCTTAATCTGATAAGGTAAGGTTTCTTAGACTATTTATAATTTTTTTTCATTGATATCAGAGCTAAGTTATGTTGAATTCGTGCATTGGTTAGTTTTAATTCATAAAGCATGAATTTTTTTTTATTTCTTATAGGATACATGTAATTTGATGGCTGTTTTTTAAGTGTTCTTGAATGCTTAATTTGAATGGGTTAAATTTGGAATGTATAGAAGTAAAACTAGCCTAGGGTATACATTGCATGAACCATAAGATATTATAGAAACCGTAACTTCATTTGATTATATCTTTTGATCAATATATCTTGACATTATGTGAAATATATTATCTTTTTGAGAGCTTTCCAATGATATGTGAGAAAGTTATGGCCAAAATACGAATCTGGTTGGATCAGGATTTTAAAATAGTTGAAACCCTAATTTGCAGGTAATGAACAGTGCTAGAATCGATTTTTTTATGATTCCGGCTTATTTCGACCATCCTTTGAAAATTCAAATGCTTCATTGAATTTATAATGAAAAATGGATTCTGATGGTGCCAGACCAACATCACTGGAGCGGCGCAAGTAGGTACCATGCGCTGATTATATGTGTTGAACACGCGATGTACAGTTGTGCACTATAGTGTTGAGTCCTAGAGAGTGTATATTTATAAAGGGTAAAATCATCATTTTACACCATAAAGTCTCACTAACATCTCCACCTTTATGTATTTTAAGTCCCTTGATATTTAATTACCTATGTTTATGTGTATTTTTAATACATTATATATTTTAGGGGTATTTTATTCAGTTCTCAATAAATGAGAAGTCGGACAGCAAAACGGACAACATTTTTGAACTCAGAACAGCTGAAAACCTTAGGAAAGACATAAAGGGCAAAATCATAATTTTAAGATTTTGGTGGGCCCTGTTGACATGGTGTTGACTGCTGACATGACGTTGACTACTGATGTGTCGTGACTGCTGATGTGTCATTGACCAATGATGTGGCATTTATGGGTGATGTGGCAGAAGTCTATTGGACCGAAAAATGAGCTTACAATACATGCAATGCACTGGATCATATTTGTTGACTTTCACATTGACCGATGACGTGGCAGAATATTAGTGGACCGAAAATTGCCCATACCGTTCATGCATATACACAGAATGATAGCCCTGTGACATGTTCCAACTAATCAGAGAGTGCCACATGGCACAATCCTGGGCGTCTAAATTGTTTTAATCCGATGGCCATGATTTACTTGTTGTATCTATAAATAGGGGGCTCCCTCCTCCCTAATTTGACACCCCTTAATCCATTTTTGGGTTCTATTTTCTGTAATTCATTCTCCATCTTGTATTTTCTATGTATTTTAATGAAATTCTCATTTTAGCCCTAGTTATAAAATGAGTAGTTAATTTATTTTATAGCTTGGGTTAAAGGTGAACCCTCAACATAATCTATGGGCTTAATTTGGTAAGTTTATTTTTACTTTCTCTAATATATTTAAATTGTTTTGACTTATCATAAACAAATAGTAATAATCTTATCTAGATATTGCACTGGTATACTGGCTCCCTAGTGCAAGATTATTACTATTTGACACGGTGAGCGCTTTACACTAGATTTATTAGAGAAAAACCTCCCTCTAATTTATGTGGTAGGTCTTAACTCATTGTTGACATAAAATTCATCTAGGTTAATTAGTGGATAGTCTTGCCACCTTGTCGACAATTACACTATTATTACCTGGCACAACGTGTTCTTAATACCATATTTAACATAAGATTATTCTTCCTGGCACAATGAGCGCTTGATGACATGTTTATTAGAGTTAGAATTATGAGTGGAAATACCCCCTCATAAATTAGTTAGAACTAAAAAAGAAATATTAAGCCCATGGTGAAATGCTGAGTGCGAATCCTAAGACCCATGTACTTTATTCCATTGATCAAGTCTTAAATTATTCCCAGCATTTTAATTTCAATTTTAGGATAAAATAAATTAGGAAATTTCACAACAAGCATATTAAAAAATAAAGAATAATAATAATTCTACATAATTAAAATTCACCTCCCCGTGCGCTTACGAGTTCAATAAAATTTGCACAATTTTTTGGCGCCGTTACCGGAGAGGTAAGTCATTTCAATTTGTAGAATTAATTTTATTGTGTAAATATCTTTTTTGTATTTTTATTTCCTTTTAATTTTTTTTAATATGGCTGGTTTAACCGCTTAGTAATTTATTTTAATTTTAGTTGATTTATTCCAAGTTAATTTATTTTCTATTAATTTTTGTAATTTAATCCTCATTTTATTTTTCTTTGTAACTTTACATTGATCTTGTTGATCTATATGGCTGGTTTAACCGCCCAGTAATTTATTTTAATTTCAGTTTATTTCAATTTTAATTATTTTATTTTATTTCACTTTTTTTTTCTTCTTATTGCATATTCATAACACTTGAGTGTAATTTCATAACAAAGTTATAACAAGCGTGATAAGGTTAGTACCATAATTTCTCTTCTCTTTATTTTCAATTTTGCTTTTGTACGTGTTCTTTGCATGCATGGTCGAAGGTCACTATCACATAATTTAGAACTCATAAACCTCGAGCTAGAGAAAACACGTCGAACATGTAGATACATTAAATCACAAGTGGAAATTGTAGATAAAATTGAAATGAATTTACAACAACAACCACAAGCACCACAGGAGAGGCCATTTAAGGACTACTTTAGTCCCTTAGCTAATTTGAGCACATCATGCATAAGATACCCAAATATAGCTGTTAGGAGTTTTGAGCTAAAACCTAGTGTGCTAAATTGTCTCCCATCATTTTATGGCCTAGAAAATGAAGATCCATACAATCATTTGAATGATTTTCATGCTATTTGTCAAACTTTTAAACATGAGAATTTTTCAGATGATGATGTTAAGCTTAGGTTGTTTCCATTTTCCTTAAATGATAGAGCTCGTTCTTAATTCAATACATTGCCTGCTAATAGTATTACATTGTGGAAACAAATGGTTACTAAATTTTTAAATAAATACTTCCCAGTGTATAAAAACAATGCTATTCGTAGGGAAATCTCAGATTTTATCCAAAAAGCATACTAGCATTTTTTTGAAGCATGGGAGCGATTCAATGGGCTACTCTTGAAGTATCCACATCATGGGTACAAGAAATGGCATCAATGCCAATACTTTTTGGAGGGACTATTGCCACATGTACAAGAATGGCTAATGGCGACAAGTGGAGGAGAGTTGATGTCGAAAAGTGCATAAGAGTTTGGGATTTCTTTCAGCGACAAGCAGATAATTCCCAACAGCGAAGCAGATCATTCAGAAATGTGAGAAAAATCAAAGGAGTGAATGAAGTTCATGTTGATGAATCAAGATCAGAAATCAAAGAAGTCAAAGAAATAGTTGAAGGACTTTCTCCCAAATAGCATCTTTGATAGCTGCAAAATCAACAGAGCCACATGCCTATAATCAACTTGATCATGACTCATACCCAGATCAAGCCAATGCAATTAGTGTAATGGGAAAGCAGCCAAACTACAATCCTTACTCCAATACTTATAATCCTGGGTGGAGAGACCATCCTAACTTTTCATGGTCTCAAGGATTCCAACAGAATAGAGCAGCAGCTCCAGCTCCATCAATGCAACCAGCTCCTCAGGCTCCTTAAGTCTCTCAATAATCATTCAGACTATACAATCAGAACAGAACTACTCGTAACCCAAACCATGGGAGGAAGCATTCCAAAATTTAAAAAATTGGACTCACTCCCAATAGATCAACAAAATTGCACCATTGATGAACTACGGAATGAGATGAGAGCAGGCTTCAATTCACATGCCCAGTCGATTTCAAACTTAGAAAGGATGGTACCAGCTAGCTTCTTCAATTCAAAACTTAACAATGACTGTTGAAAAGGATAAATTCCCAAGTCAGCCAGTGCCAAATCCTAAAGGAGTACATAAAGTAAATACTAACTCAGCCCAGCCATATGAAGAGGTCAAAGCTGTGATGACCTTACGAAAAGGCAAAGAAGTTGACAATAAGGTAAAGATTCCAGTGAAAAAGACAAATCAAGTTGTGCCTGTAGATTTGAGGATTCATCAAAGGAGAAAGAAGAAAGTTATTCACGAGAATATGTCCCTAAAGCTCCATTCCCTCAGAGGTTAGCTAAAGCAAAAAGGGGAAATTCCATAGGTGAGATTATGGCGATATTTAAATAGGTAAGTGTTAACATTCCTTTTATTGATGCTATGAAGTAAGTGCCCTTTTATGCCAAGTTTCTTAAAGGCCTCTGCACTGAAAAAAGAAGCATTTATGTTCAAAAGAAGGCATTTTTAACTGAAAACATTAGTTCTATACTCCAACAAAAAATTCCTCCAAAATTTAAAGACCTGGGATCTCCTACTATCTCATGTAGTATTGGGAACCACACATTTGAGAATGCTTTGTTGTACTTGGAAGCTATTGTAAATCTTTTGCCTTATTATGTATTTATGAAACTTGGATTAGGAGAATTACACCCACCTCCAGTTGAGTTACAACTTGCAGATTGGTCTATAAAAATACCTTGTGGTATTATGGAGGGCGTGCTTATCCAGGTCGACAAGTTTTATTTTCGTGTTGATTTTATTGTAATTGATACTCAACCAATGCAGGATTTGAAGAAGCACATCCCTATTATTCTAGGCCGACCTTTCTTGGCAACTGCTGATGCTCACATTCAATGCAGGATCAAAAATATGAAGTTGTCCTTTGGAAATATGACTATGGAGCTTAATATCTTTAATATTGCCAAAAAACCTCATGATGGGAATGAGGAAATTGTTTATATGAATTTTATTGAAGAATTAGTTGATCATAATCTTTCTTCTAACCTTAGTGACGACCCTTTACAAGAATGGTTAACTCACTTTGGTATGGTTTCTGACCAAATTAATGCCTTACTCGATTCATCACCATTCATGGATACTAATAACTGGAAGTTAAAAGAAGAGCAATTGGCACCATCTTGGGAAAATCTCATCACATCAGAATCATTAACAAAACTCAAGCTTAAACCATCACCCAACACTTTAGAGTATACATCCGTGGGAGAAGAAAACACATTACAAGAAATCATCTCATCATTCATTGACAATAAACAACTAAATAAAAGTATCATTTACCCCTGCCATAGTTCAAAAAGAAGGTTCCAACTGACAGAATTTGAGGATATTTGCAGCAGTAAAAAGACTAAAGATTATAAAAAGAGAATGAAAGTCTTTCATGACAAGCATATCATGAGAAAATCTTTTACACAAGGTTAGAAAGTTCTTTTATTCAATTATCACGTGCACCTATCCCCAGGTAAGTTACACTCTCGATGGTTTGAACCCTTTATTGTTCATACTGTTTTTCCATATGGAGCAATTGAAATTAAGGATCCAATGAACGATGTCATTTTCAAAGTTAATGGTCAAAGTTTAAAGCTATATCTAGAGTACCAACCACATGACGAAGACACCGAAATCAATTTGAGTGTGAAGCTTCATCTAAACGGCTTGCTCCAAGTTTGTCAATCATATCCTATTTGGGATCTTCGACCACCAGCATTAGTATCCCACTTTGAAGACTTAGAAAGACAACTCAAGGAATTCGAAGGTGGTATCTATGAAATCCAATTGGAACTTGAGGTAAATTCAATAAGAGGATGTTTGTAAGTAGTATTTTGCTTATAAGCATTTTTTTTCCATTGTGTGTTTTTATTTTGTTTGCTTTCACGTGTTACTTGATTTCACAGGCTTTATTTTATTTAAGTGTGTTTTAATTTGTTACTCCAGTTAAGTGGCGGATAACGGTACTCCATGATACTTAAAGTTGGTTACTTCAGTTTCTTATAATAATTGATATTCTGAGGAGACGAAATGGATAAAAACACAATTTTAGCAAAGCTTCATAAACGAAATTTATAATGCTCTCCTTACAATCTATAAAGCTCTGTCCAAAACCCATGCGATTACTTATAAAAATTAACATCCTTTTTGACATCTGATGGTTAATTGAAGCCAAAATATAATTGACAGGTGAGTTACCTTCCAAATTTATTGCATATATGTTTGGTTGTGGTAAAGGAAACTACTCAAGAAAAGGAAGAGCTCAACGGCTTCTAATTGCTTGTCATAAGTGTGCCAAAATGGAATACAATAAAGAGAAGTGTACTTTAGGAATGGTGTCTGATAACAGGGAAGACAAGATTCAATTCATTAAGGATGGCTTGAATAAAGAGTCATTAGATAATATCCTTTTGTCTCTTGAAACGCATCCCAGTGGATGCTTACAGTGAGAAATTCTCTAGTTATGGCCATTATTCCATAAAGAACATGCAAGATATAGTCTCGGGAATCTGACTATAAATGAACCTGTTTGCCAATTTATAATAAAACAGGATGGGAAGCCTATCCTCAACCCATAGAGGGCGTTCAAGCCGTAAAACCAGAGGAAGATGTGAGCCATAATCACAACTACCAGTACATATCATTTTTATTTACTGTTCTTTTATCATTTGCATTAGTGTGTTATCTTTTCCTTTTTTTCACTTTTTGCTTTTGACTTTAAAGCCACGAACTTTACGCTTCATTTGAAAAATGCACCACTTCCTTTACAGCTGTGTATCATTATGGTCGTTACCAAGTTGTTTATGATTGTCTCAATGGTAGCACTTTCAAGTAGATAATTTAAGAGCATTTGTATGGTTTCTGGGTTTCACTATGGAAAGTATAAAGAGTTTGTTAAGGTACCCATAGATCTTGGTCGAATCCTAGCAGAGAGAAAAATACACTTAGTTATAGAGAAGGTGATTGAGGGTTATCAAAGCTTATTGCAAAAGCTGCCTACAATACAGGAAGCCAGGTGCTAGGCATCATTCCACAAGCCTTAAAACCTCTTGTAAGCATGCCCGGCCCACCAATTGGAGAGGAGTTAGTTGTCTCCACCATGCAAGAAAAACTATCTAAAATGCTGCAACATGCTGAAGTTTTCATTTTCTTGCCAGGAGATCTTACAACTTTAGAGGCATTATTTACATTTGCATCTTGGGCCAATCTGAACATTTATCAAAAACCCATCGGTTTACTAAATGTTAATAACATTTTTGATGGCTTACTTACATTTCTTAACCATGCAATAAAAAATCATTTCATTCTTTTCACAATTAAAAAAACTTTTTATTTTTGCCCCTACTACTAACGAGTTACTTGATCTTTTACAAGCTTATAAACCAGAGCCAGATCCTAGGACCTGGTTATTGGATTGATCGACTGATGATGGTAGCAGCAGCAGTAAGAAGCATAAATTAGATTTAACTCTCTATCTATAAATATTTTCTTTCATTTTGTGTTGCAGCACTCAAGTGAAGTCTTCTAAACCCTACTTCTTTCCTTTAAAACATTGAAGACAATGTTTCATTCTGGTTGGGGGGAGTGAATAGTTGATGATTGTGGAATGTCTTAATCTTGGAGAAGTTTTTACTAATTTTTTTTTTCTAGGAACTAACTTTGGCTTAATTTTTGTGTCGAAGATGGCTGAATATGGAGTGTAGTGACTTTAGAAACGCATCTTCTTCGTCTTGAAAAATAAAAAAATAAAAAGGCATTTTATGTGATCGTTTGACATTGGATGACATGATGACTTTTAAATTCTTGTATTTGTATTATCTTTGACCTTCAGTTATGTTACATCATATTTGCTACTCTGCATGCTGATGTTGGTGACAAATGTGAATTGAGTGAGCTGACGATTAAAATTGATTAAGTTACTTGAAGAAATGCACATGTCCTAATAAATTCTAAGTGAGTTTTTGAGCCTATCATTTTTCTTGGAGAATAATCCTTTTTGCCATTTTTCATACAATTTATTATACATGACCTCTATATTTTCCTTTGAGTCAAACCTAAAAAAAAAAAATTTGTGTTACTACATCTAAAACTCCATTGAGCTAGTAAAAATAAAAGACTTTTTAGAGCCCTAAAAGATGATGGAAAGGCCATCTTTGACCCGTTTGAGCCATTTTCAGCCATCCATTTTGTAAAATATCCATAGTTAGCCCTTTTGAGCCTAAAAAAAGAATTTATGTTTTCTTTGTTAACTCATCGTCCTCCTCTACTACAATTTAGAGTAGTACCCCACATTTTGTGTTCCATCACCTACTCATGTTTGAGAAAATTTTAGATGATTATTTAAAAAAAATTGGTGCAACATATATATATATATATGAAAAAGAGAAAAAAGAAAATAATAATAATAATAAATGAATTTCACCTTATAATTTTCAAAAGATCTCTATTTTATTTTCTAAAACAATACTTTGTTTTTCCTATTGTCCCTTCTTTGTTAGCCATATTCTTAACCTACATTACATCCTAATAAAAGTCCTTCTTGATTTTAGGGACCTATAGTCTGAAATAAAAGCTAGTAATATGGACTAAAATGATGCAGTAATACATACATACATACATACATACATACATATATATATAAAGTTCGTTTGACTATCATTTCATTTTATTTGGTGTCATACTGTATGCTAAGCTGTGGGCATTATTGTTGGTGAGAGTGTGTGATATTATCTTTCATTAATTTCTCTCAAGTTATTACTTTTAGAGTGACTTTTTTTCTTGGGTTATTTTCTTCTGAGAGTGTCATTCTAATTTGTGAGATTTTGGGGTTAACATGTCACATTTGAAAGTGACTTAATTGATGTAGCGCTGATAATCGATCAGTTTGCATGTGTTTGCTTGATTGACTCATGTGGATGGCTAATGTGCAAGTGATATCTCTTTAGGCTGGAGATAATGCTTATACTTTTATTTGATTATTGTCATTAATCTAATTGAAGAATTAAATATAAATGCCTTTTAAAAAAAAAAATTGGTTGAATTTTGTTATCGCTTAATTTGCTAGGGACTAACAATAAGTTAGTAGGGGGGTGTGTTGAGTCCTAGAGAGTGTATATTTATAAAGGGTAAAATCATCATTTTCCACCCCAAAGTCTTACTAACATCTCCACCTTTATGTATTTTAAGTCCCTTGATATTTAATTGTCTACGTTTATGTGTATTTTTAATACTTTATGTATTTTGGGGGTATTTTAGTCATTTTCTCAACAAACAAGAAGTCAGACAGCAAAACAGACAGCATTTTTGAACTCGGAACAGCTAAAACTTAGGAAAGACATAAAAGGCAAAATCATAATTTTAAGATTTTGGTGGGCCTTGTTGACGCGGAAGTCTATTGGACCGAAAAATGAGCTTACAATATATGCAATGCATTGGATCATATTTGTTGACTTTTACATTGACTGATGACGTGGCAAA
This sequence comes from Murraya koenigii, assembly GCA_025617385.1. Taxonomy (NCBI): domain Eukaryota; kingdom Viridiplantae; phylum Streptophyta; class Magnoliopsida; order Sapindales; family Rutaceae; genus Murraya; species Murraya koenigii. Next base: position 17,113,818 of record CM046814.1, read on the forward strand.
ATATTAGTGGACCGAAAATCGCGTGTACCAAACATGGATATACACAGAATGATATTCCTGTGACGTGTTCCAACTAATTAGAGTGTGCCACATGGCGCAATCTTGGGCGTCCGAATTGTTTTCATCCGATTACCATGATTTACTTATTGTATCTATAAATAGGGGCTCCCCTAATTTGACACCCTGAATCCATTTTGGGCTCTATTTTATGTAATTCCTTCTCCATCTTGTATTTTCTATGTATTTTAATAAAATTCCTATTTTACCCTAGTTATAAAATGAGTAGCTAATTTATTTTCAAGCTTGGGTTAAAGGTTAGCGTCAACATAATATATGGGATTAATTTGGTAAATTTATTGTTACTTTCTCTAATTTATTTAAATTATTTTGACTTATCAGTAGGTGATAGTAATAATCTTGTCTAGATATTGCACTGGTATACTGGCTCCCTTGTGAAAGATTATTACTATTTGACACGGTGAGCGCTTTACACTAGATTTTTTATAGAAAAACCTCCCTCTAATTTATGTGGTAGGTCTTGACTCATTGTTGACATAAATTTCATCTAGGTTAATTAGTGGATAGTCTTGCTACCTTATCGACAATTACACTATTATTACCTGGCACAACGTGTTCTTGATACCACATTTAACATAAGATTATTTTTCTGGCACAATGAGCCCTTGATGACATATTTATTAGAGTTAGGATTATGAAGAGTGCAAATACCCACCTCATAAATTAATTGGAACTAAAAAAGGAATATTAAGCCCATGTTGAAATGTTGAGTGTGAACCTTAAGACCCAAACACTTTATTCCATTGATCAAGTCCTAAATTATTCCCAGCATTTTAATTTCAATCTTAGGATGAAAAAAATTAGGAAATTTCACAACAAGCATATTAAAAAATAGAGAATAACAATAATTCTACATAATTAAAATTCACCTCCTCGACATATAGCACACTATGGAACACTGTATTTCATTGTAGTGATCTCTGTATAATCTTATGTACAGATGTGGTTTATGATTACGAGTTTATAAATTTTATATATTTTTTATCCGAGACTCGATTTAGGTGCCATTTTTGCCCTTTAATCCGAAATTTATTGTTAATATAACAACATAATAATTTTTAGTCATTTTTGATTTTTGAAATAAAATTTTGGATCAAACATATATAGTTTTACTGAATGAGCAATATATGTTAATAAATTTTTCGCTTTAGTGGAGCTTAAAATATTTTTTCATGGAATTGGCTGAAATTTAAACTCGCATTTAGCCGTTTGTTAATAATCACTAATATGAATTTTTATATTTTTATCGTAGATGCCTCCCGTTAGTAAGTTTTGGACTAAGGAGGAGGATTTAATGATAATTAGAGCTTGGATTTCACCTAGTGATGTAATTGATATTAACAATAGTTTATCTTATGATGAACTTATGGACAAAATAGAAAATAGAAGATTTATATGGAGCTTTTAATCACTTAATGTCCGCTAATAAGCCTACTGTGTATATGAACTAGGATATTATCAATGACCCCTCATTCAATCATTACCTGATGAGAACAATACGCTTGTCTTTAAGGTTTGAATGTTAAATGAGACTGAGAATCATTCACACAGATATTATATGCTGAAGTGTGAAATTGAGTTAATGGAGGAGCGCCGTCTTATTTCAAAGATGAGGTGAACCTCAGTGCTTAGCCTTTACACAAACCTTCGAAATGGGAGACAAGCTAGTCACCTTGGTAGAGGGCAAAAGTTATGGTATGAGAAAACCACAAACAGAATCATCAAGAGGAACAATTATTTTTGTTTGGAGATAAACTTAAGTATAAGTTGGATGAAAGAGTCACAAGCAATAAAGAATATTTTAAGAACATATAGAATATAAAACATATTTCGTTTTGTTTGTTGGTTATGATTGTTTGGCTTAATATTTGTTTTTACTTTGTTGGTTGAACTATATGTAGCCATGACTTCATGAATGATATTTTACATTAGTTCTTGCTCGATTGTACATATTCTTTTGTGATATCTCATGAATTGTTTCATTAAGTGGGAATTGTAATTAAATTTATTTTTGATAATTTATAATTAGAATTGATAATTTTGCGCATTAAAATCAAATTAATGACGAATATAATAAAAGGACTTGTATGATGATTGGAAACTTCGATGACCTTTTGATTTCATTCTCGTTATTAGTTCGTCAAGTTTTTTGTTTTACATTTGCAGAAAAATTAATATATTTGTGTAATTATTAATTATTAGTTATATCGCTACTAATTGTATTTTTGAATTATCTTTGTGTTAAATAATAGTTGAGATGGGCTCTGCATCTAAGAACATTGTGGTTGAGCTGAACAAGGGTGAGAAATTGAATGGTGACAATTACGATAGTTGGTACCTTAAAATTCAATATATCCTTGAAGAGCAAGAAATTCTAGATGCTCTGAATAACACCTTAGCTAAGCCTAAGCAAGGAAATATTGCTCAACACAAGAGAGATCTTAAGGCCTATCAGGCCTAGAAAAAGAAGAATAGCAATGCTCGTATAACATTTCTTGAGCAGCATGTAAGATAACCTCATGTGTAAGTATGAGAAGCATGAGACTGCTCAAGAGATGTGGCTTGCTCTGAAAGACATATTTGATGGTACCTCAACATCTAAATTGAGAAGGCTTACTCTAAAATTTAACTTTATCGAAAGCGCCCAAATCATACTACGAGGCAGCGTCTAAAGGAGATGTCGTTGAACATGGTTCGTGAGCTTAAGTCAATTGGACATGTCCTTGCTGATGAACAGTAAGTCCAGGTATTGATAAGATCTTTACCTAATTCTTGGGAACACATGAAGGTGAACATGACTCACAATGAAAATATCAAAACCTTTAAAGATATTGAGCATTACTTAGAGCTAGAAGCAGAGCTCCTTGAGGCATCTAAGCTTTTTTATAGTGTTTTTATTGCCGAATCAAGCTCGCGCAAAGCTTTAGGCTTTAAGTGCAAGAAGGGCCACAATTTTAACCATAAGGGTAAAAGATTTGATCATGATTAAAAGAAGCCAAATATTAAAAAGCGTTGAAGGGGTAAGCATACTGGCAAGAAAAGGGACAAATTCAAGGTAAGATGTTACAATTGTAGCAAGCTGTGCCACTTGGCTTCTGGGTGCATTGAGCCGAATAAAGTGAGACCAACTCCACTTTGTTAAATTATGCTTTAGTTATGAGTTCTGTACTCGTAACTGAATCTCTTTCTGTGTAGACTGTAAACTCAAGAGTAGCAGACCGTATAGCTTGTGATCGAGATGAATTTTTGGAGTATCTTGGAATTAGTCAGTGGAATACATGGATATACGTGGGAAACAACTCAGGAGTTGAGGCTAAAGGAATAGGCGCTTGCAAATTGACTTTGCGTGGTGGACGTATTTTTTTGTTACACGTTGTCCTTGTTCTTCTTAAATTAGGATATCAATTAAATTTTTATGTTGTTTGTTTAGAGATTTTATTAAATTCAATCCTTATTGGAACTGCACATTTGATTAATGGTTTTATTGTACTAGATACAATACTTAATGGTTCAAGTTATTATAATAGTTGTTTTTTTCTATTTTACATGTTTTAGTAATAATATAATAGATGCTATCACTTGGCATCCTAGATTAAGTCATATAAAGCAAAAAAGAATGCATAGACTTGCGAGAGAGGGCATGTTGGGCTCACTTGCCAATATTGAATTACCCATACGTGAAAATTATCTAATTGAAAAAATCACTAGAAAAACATTTAGCAACGGAATTAGAGCCAAAAAATCAATGCAGTTAATCCACTGTGACATCTATGATCCAATGAATGTAAGGGCTAAACATGGAACCTCATATTTTATTACATTTATTTATGATTATTTATGTTTTGGTCATGTATACTTGATTTCTCAAAAATTATAAGCATTAGATTGCTTTAGATTATATTTAAACATGGTAGAGAATCAATTAGACAACAACGTTAAAGCTCTAAGAACTTATCGAGGACTTGAATACCTTTCAGAGTAGTTCAAGGAACTGTAATGAGAAAGGGATAAAAAGACAACTGACTATTCTTAGAACTTCGTAATAAAATTGTGTAGTGAAAAAAAGGAATAGAACTTTGTTGGAAATGGTTAAGTGAATGAAGGCGTAAGCAAATCTTTTAATATCCTATTGGGTCTTTGTTTACTGCTACCTATTTACTTAACCGAGTTCCTTCAAAATCAATAAAAGTTCCACATTATATGAGTTATGGAAGGGTAGAAAACCTGACCTATCTCATTTACGACTATGGGAGTCTGCAGCATATATTCACAACCTACTCATAAGTTTGGAAAATTGAGAGCTAGGGGTAAAAAGTGTATCTTTATTAGATATTCAGAACACTCTAAAGAATACGTGTTCATTGGCGAACAAGCAATTGCAACTGTGTCCGAATTGGAATCATGAGATGTTAGTATTCTAGAAAATGAATTTCGTAGCATAGGAGAAGATGATAAGGATTTCAATTTTATGAATTAGAAGATCCAAATGACATTATCACTTTTAATGTCGGTGTTAGTGTTAGCATAGATCCTTTAGAGATTACCACTCTGAGTAGAAGTGAAATACTAGACATTTCGATTCCAGTTGGGGAATCAACTCGAAAGAGTAATTGTAGGTCAATTCCTTGTCTTCATTTTGAGATTGAGGAAAAAACTTTTATGATTGCTTCACACGATAGTGAGGAACCGAATACTTATAATGAGGCTCTCAAGTCGTATATTAAGAATTTTTGGATGAAAGCAATAGGTAAAGAAGTGGAATCTATAAAAATCAATCAGGTTTGGGACTTAGTTAATCTTCTGCCTGACCATAAAGCTATCGAAAACAAATGGGTTCTCTGGATAAAATATAAGGTGGATGGAACAATCAAGAGATATAAAACAAGATTAGTCGCTAAAGGCTATACCCAAAAAGAGGTTATAGACTATGAAGAAACCTTTTCTCTTGTAGTAGGATTTGCTTCAATACAATTAATATTGGCTATCGTTGCACATCTAGACCTTGAATTACATCAAATGGATGTAAAAACTACATTTCTCAATGGAGAACTGGAGGAAGAAATTTATATAGAACAACAACAAAGTTTTATTGTTAAAAGCTAAGAGCATAAAGTATGCAAACTCAAAAGATCTATCTATGGCCTTAAACAATCCTCTAGACAATGGAATATTAAATTCCATTAAGCCGTAGCTTCTTATGTCTTTAGGATGGTTGAGGAAGACCATCATATGTACATTAAAAGTCTAAGTCGATTTTGCGATATTGTCTTTGTATGTGAAAGATATACTGTTAGCTACAAATAGTAAATATTTTGTTCATATAAAAAATTAGCTATACGCAAATTTTCATATAAAAAATATGGGCAAACCAGCTTATATTTTATGAGTCAAAATTTTCAAGGATCGTTCAAGAAAAATTTTGGCATTATCACAAGAGCCTTACATTAGAAAGATTCTTGAAAGATTCAATATGGCTGATTATAAGCCAATGGATACTCTAATAGCCAAAAAAAATCTTTTAATCTCGATATTTACCCCATGACTCCTCAAGAAAAGGAGAGAATGACTGGAGTTCCTTATGCAAATGCCATTGGAATTCTTATATATGTCATAATGTGTACAAGGCTTGATATTAATTGTGCTGTAGGATTGGTGAATAGATAATAGTTGAATCCTGGAAAGAAGCATTGAAGTGCAGTCAAGAGGATTTTGGCATATCTCATTTTCACTGCAGATTATTCTTTATGCTATTAAGGAAGTGGTTTACGAATTGTTGGATATTCAGAAGCAACTGAAATGGCGATCTGGATGAGTGTAAATCGACCTCAGGGTATGCATTCTTGCTAAATTGAGGAGAAATTACATGAAATTGCAAGAAACAAACATGCATGGCTTTATCAACGATGGAAGTTGAATTTATTGCATATTATGTAGCAGTGCAAGAAGCTGTATAGCATAAGAGATTTGTGGAGGACTTAGAGATTAATATTAGTACCATAAGTTCAATAACTATCTATTGTTACAGTCAAGCCCTATCGTTTTCTTTAAGGATGCCTAATACCAAAGCAAATCGAAATATATTGAGACTAAATACAATTTTATAAGAGACATTTTGGCAAAGAAGGAAGTAGTCATACAATATATATCTATGTTTAGCATGATAGCTGATCTACTTACGACGCTATAACGAGGGATGTATTCACCTCTCATGCTAGATCGTTGGGGCTATGTAGATTGTAATCTTGCATCGTTAAGATTTTTTTTATTTTGTGAACATCTTTGTCACATGAATTATTTTGAAATGCAATGATATTCGTAGTTCTCTTATGGCATTTTATTTTAAGAAATTCAAAATTACACACGTATAAGAGCATGTCGGTAGGTCATAACCGAACTTTTTACACGAGCGGTCACCTCAGTTGTTCTAGAAGAAAGCTGAGATGAGATCAGTAGAATAATGAGATAATGTGTTTTTTCTAAGAGCCAAAGAACAAAGACATATTCTACAAATTTTTTCACCTTGACTAGAGTCGAGATGAGGTCGTAAACGATATTTCTCGTAGACTAACCATCATGTGTCCTACCATTATAGAGACCTAATTGAAATCACATGTGAGATCTTATTTTGATGCTAAAAAATAGCGTTCTTTAAGAACTCAGGTCAGGCATTATAGAAAAGAGAATGGACTAAGATCTATACAGTGAATTGGATTAATGAAACACGCCCTGAAATAGAAAATTCATTATAACGCGTGTATTATAACTCGTGTGCTTGGTGACCCAAATGGAGAATGAGAGAATATCCCCTTCTTCGTCATTGTGTAAATTCCATATACATTTTTATAAGTCAATCTAGGTATCCCTATGACTATCAACTATGTTTTTGAGATTTCAAACTGGTGTCTGCTACTTTAGCATGTTATTTATGACTTAGACATAATTCAACCTATAAAACATGACTAGGAAAGCAACTATTTTGGATTTATGGACATTAGTTGATCAAAAGATTTAATTTTTCCTTTTATGTGATTCATTGGTTGACCAATTGTTTAATATCTTTGTGATATTTCAATTATGAATACATAAAGAGATTGCACAATTTTGGCATACCGAGGGGATTTAGTATGCTTGAGTATCAAAGTAAATTAAATATGGGATACAATCAACATATGTTGAGTTCTCTTGCATGTGATTGTAATTGAGACATCTTTTATTTGGGTTAGCAATTGGGATATGTTTTTGGCTCCCCGAATGGATTTTTGGATATGTTCATGGTCATAAGGTATATTTGCCTGTATGATTCGTTATATGTGGTTGTTCATTGTTTCTTTGTTCACTGCTCTGTTGTTTAGATGTCATCCCATCATCTGAGTGGGAGATATTGGATGGGTAGGCGCCCCAGATGGGCTGAACCAACCCAACCAGAACATCGTAACTACTTGGTGGTTACCATGCACGGTAGTTGTAGGAGAGGGAAGTTGATTTAGATTCAACTTCCCAACCATTCCCAATTATTGCATAAATAACTCCTTCAGAATGCATTTTAGATGTTTAAAATAAAAATACAGATAAAATTATTCTCTTCTTGATCAAGATCAAAATATTGAACAACTCATAAAAAGGACATCTATACTATGACTTCAAGAAGATTTTCGTTGATAATTTCTTTCCGACCATCCACATGATCCGATACTAGATTATTTCCGCTGCTTAATCCGATAAGATAAGGCTTCTTAGAGTTTTTATGAATTTTCTTCAACATAGGATGTAAGGTGTTTGATTCAAGGTGGAGAATTATTGTATAAAAGGTGAATTCAAACACTTAGCAAAACAATAATGTTTCATTTTTCATAATGACTCAATGAAGACACGTGAGAGTCACGTTAATGGTTATGCTTTACCCGGATTCACTTGGATGTGTTTTGATCTTAACTAAATTAAATCAGTCATAAGTGGAAGCAAATGATATATAGTGATGCCAAATTTGTTATAATGGTTTCTTGGATACGTGTCAAGATCTGTGCATTCTGAGATTGTTAAGCTATTATGAAACTAGTATAAAAGATGATTTTTCAGTGTAGTAGCTAGATCTTTCTAGAGAGATACAAAGAGAAATGAGAAAGAGAAAGTGTAATATTATTCTTTGCAACTTTATGAACGTAGCTCTATAACTCAATCCTTGATTCAATGAAGGATTGCTTGATGTATTCACCCGTACATGTAAACCACGTATCTCTGTGTTTTTTATATTCTTGATTTGTTTTCTGTCATTAACTTTCATCTTGATTCATTTACGAGTTTTTATATAAGTTGATTAGAGTAATTTGTCTTGATCTAATCATTTTAATCAAGTCTATGCAACTTGTTTGATCTTACAAAGATTCTTGGGCAAGGTTTGGTCTTGTCAAGTTTTTTTTTTTCCCCCAATTGGGGTATATAGACAATGACATTATTTTTCGAGTAATAATACTGGATCTAACTATTATCCAAATATTTGGGTATTAACGAGTATGATTACAGTAAACTATAATTGTTAGATCTATCAATTACTAATATTTATATTTATCATGGAAAGGTGAAATTATAATTCATTAAAGATTAATAAATATTAATGACTATCATGATGTGGCAGTTACATATAAACTTATATAAAGGTAGATGGTTCGAGTCTACTTTGATTGGAGTATTTTCAAACCTCAAAATGCAAATACCATAGAAAAATCTAATAGAAAATGAAAGACCCTCTCCAAGTCTACTTTGCCCTTCATTCGTTTCACTGGGAGTTTCGTGTATAAGACTTTCTCATTAAATTGCGTAGAAATTATTGAAGAAACAAAAATCAACTATGTATATCTTGTTAAGTTAGTTTGTTTAAATGAAGTGATTGGCATAATGATAGATCAACCCTCATGATCCACTAATAATATTGATTTAACAACTCTCAATAGATCATCAATGTTCCTTTCCTTTTATAGGATTTGTTTGGGGAATGCCGAGCAGCCCTGCTCGAGGACAAACCAACAGAACAGAAGACCTGATCACTAGTACGAAGACACCCCTGCTGGGTGTCAAAGTTGGTCGAGCTCAAGTGTTCTGAAGCCATTCGGGTGCGGATATTCCCATCCTGCTCGAGTAAGGTCACAAAGATCCCTAATCACCGAGCAAGTCCTGGTCGTGTTATGAACAATACCATGAACAGGAAGAGATCGGAACTCGAGTAGAGCAAACCTAAGCATGGAAGCCCCGCACCCTGACAACTTGTCACGACGATCGATAACTAGCAAGCAGCCCCACGATAACTGTTACTGATGACCGGTGCATGCCTCCACAATGTCATTATTTTAGAAAAATCTACATAGCATCAATTTTAATCACGGTAAGCCATAACTGTCTGACATACCGCACCCTCAGGTTGTGCCGCAGCAACCCATAGCTGTCAGAAAGACGTAGTCATAATTAATGCAGGGGATGGCGCACAAGTAAGGGTGGTGGGAAAAAGGGGAGATATATATATCAGACAAAGGGTGTGGTAAGGGGATTTTAATTTCTAAATTTCTAATACTGATTCTGAATTCTTCTTCTTCTTCCTTTTCTTTTTTCAACCTTCTACTTTTCAGTTTTCTCTGAGATTAATAGAGAATTTACAAAGAATCAATCCGATTACTGACTTGAGCATCAGAGGATTTTCGCTTGAAAAACACACAGCGACCCCTGATACTTTTTCTGTGGATACAGATTGGAGGACACTACCGCTTCAGGGAACGGGAAAACGTGGGAGCCAACTATAAATCCTGCTCGAGCATTCTGTGTCCAGGAGATAGCATCATTATTTAGGAGCTACCAGAAAACCGCATCAACATTGTGGCACCGTTTGTGGGGTTCAGTTAAAAAGCATGAATTCTCAACACACTAAAAAAGCAACGAGATAATGAGAGGAAACAACTGAAGAGGAGTAAGCCTCGAAGAATAGGTAATTCTAAGGGAGGCGGCCAATGAGGCCCGAGATAGAGAAATGCAAGAAAGGATGGACCAGATGAAAAAGTAGATAGAGACACTGACGACCATCCTACAAGAGCTCAGGGATGGACAAAGGAGAGCAAACAATGACATTCCCAAATCCAGTCGTGGGAATGCTCCCATTGGGGGGAACGTAGAAGATGGAGCCCAGAGACAGAAAGCACAGAACACAGCCGGAAGGGAGGAGACAAACCGGAGGAGAGAGAGTCTCGGCAGTGCTTGCAGATTCTGCACCTCCTTCCGTCGCGGAGAAGTTGGAGGGGGAGGTGCACAGGCTGACACAGGTAGTTGAAACTTTTGAGGAAATGGGAAAGCACCAAGTTGGAGTATCATGTTGGACAACGAGTCCCCACTTTCAGCAAAAATCATAGGCGTCCTGATCCCACAGGATTTCAGTTTTCCAACTTGAAGTTTTCGGGAAGAGTGACCGCTGAGTGAACATATAAGCGTTTCAGCGACATGACCGAGTGTAGGGCTTGAGAGTAGCCCAGAGATGTAGAGTCTTCCCACTTACTTTGGAGGGGAGAGTGAGGGAAGAGTGCATGTAAACTACAGTGAGGGAGCATTACGAGCTTGAGCGGATGTGGGCTGAGTTTGCGGAGGCGATTCAGGAGGCGGTAGCTCCCGAAGACGACATGATGGAGTTGGTTGAGATAAAATAGAAGGAGGGGGAGTCCCTCCGAGAGTTCATCAAGAGGTACCATCGGGTAGTCTTAAACCTCGGGGCATTCAATCACCCCCAGGCGTTTAGAGGGTTGAAGGAAGGGTTGAAGATGGGAAGACTCTGGTACAACCTGCGGAGCCCCTCGATCCGCTCATACTCTTATGCGTACGAACAAATGAAAATTGACATCGTCATCAAAGAAAAAAAACTGCAAAGCTAAGGAGCGAGTAGAGCAACGGGGTGAAACGCAAGGATAAAAGGGGGCCTGCTCGGGGCTCGTCGACTTCTAAAAGAATAAAGGACAGGGTTGCTCCCTACAACCCATAGCAAAGGGATTACCGGCAATACAGTGGCAATCCGCCCTACGAATTGGCCACATAGAGCAACAACAGAGTCGACCGTCCATTGCCTCCACAAGCGGGAAATTTTCCCTAGGATAGAACTATGCAGATGATTGACTAAAGTAGTACCTATAGGCAATACACCCCTTTGAAGATGTCACTTGAGGAGATGTTCCATGTTGTAGAGGAACGAGGTCTACTATGTTCCCCGACACCGATGTCCGAACCAACAAATAAGAGGGACAGGAGCAGGTTCTGTCAATTCCACAACCATCATGGCCACTCAACATCTCAGTGCCGTGACGTAAAGAACCTGGTGGAGGATTTGGTAAGAAACCGGTACTTAGACGAATTCATTGAAGGAGGGCAACCAGTAGTCAAGCGGCAACAGGCAGAGGATGGTCAAGCTAGTGATATGGACCGTGAACCACTTGCTGTGAGGGTGATAGCAGGAAGGCCGATGATGGTAGGGAATTCAAATAGAGCCAGGAAGAATTATAGTAGATATACCTCTGCTAGTCGGGAGGTTTTATTTGTCGCACCTACCTCGAAGAAAGTTAGAGTTCGACAAGTTCCAATCATGTGGATGAGGACGAAGAGAGGGTCCTATACCCCCACGAGGATGCCCTGGTTATAAAGGCAAATATTGCAAACAGGGAGCTCAACCAGATATTGGTGGACTCGGGAAGCTTGGTGGACATTCTCTTCAAATCCACCCTCAATGAGATGGGAATAGTAGATACGAGGCTCGAGCACACGAGCACATCTCTGGAAGGATTCGGTGGAGGAAGGCTAACCCCTCTTAGGATTGTAAACTTGCCAGTGACTATGGGCTCGAAGCCCTTTGAGAAGAATATAATGTTGGACTTCGTGGTTGTGGACGAGGTCGGCCCTTACCAGGCAATATTGGGGAGGCCTTTTATGAGGACCAGCCAATCAGTGATGTCCACCCACTATTTGGCACTAGAATACCGCGTGAACGGAGCGGTAGGGGTTGTCAGAGGCGATCAAAGGGTCACAAGAAGCTGCTATACCACAACGGCAAATGAAGTGATGCAGGTGACGTCGCTAGACCCAGGGGCAAGTCGAAGAAGGGGAGACAAGAACCAACTGAAGAGTTAGAGGAGATTTTGATAAGACCAGATGACCTCAAGAAGAAGGTTAAGATCGGCTCACGCACAAGCAAGCAGCTGAGGAGGAGTTTGGATGAATGCTTGCGAGCGCACTGATGTGTTCACACAGTCGTATGAAGACATGCCGAGGATTGATCCGAGATGTGGCATGCCCTGAGTTAGCGATGAGAAGGGATCTGAAGCCGATGCAGCGAGAGGAGGAGGTGCGTCAAGCAGGAAAGGTATGATGTTATTTACCACGAGTGGATCTCAAACGTGTTGCTGGTGAAGAAGGCAAGTGGGAAATGGAGGATGTGTGTGGATTTCACAGATTTCAACAAAGTCTGTCTAAGGGACAGTTTCCCATTACCAAAGATAGACCAGCTGGTTGACTCCACTGCTCAGAATATGGTCTACTCGAACTTCATGGATGCATTTTCGGACTACTGACCAAATCCACATGTTTGGGCGGACGAGGAGTGCAGGCCTTCGTCACCAGTCGAGGTGCATTACTGCTATAAGGTCATGCCGCTTGACGAAGAATGGGGAGCAATGTATCGGAGGCTGGTAAACAAGATATTTAAACCCTTATTAGCTGCACAATGGAAGTTTATGTCGATGACATGATCACCAAGTCCAGGGATTCAGAAGAGCATGTCAAGCATCCGAAAGAGACCTTGAGCTCTTGAGGAGTCGCAGAATGAAGCTTAATCCAGGAAGTGTGCCTTTGGAGTGGGCTTGGTGAAATTCTTGGGTTTCATGGTCGATGATTGAGGCCAACCTGGAGAAGATAATAGCGGTAGTAGACATGAAGTGCCCGCGCTCTCTCAAGGAGATATAGAGCCTTACGTGTAAACCGCCATACTTGAACAGGTTCATCTCCTGTACTTATTGAAAGCCCCGTTGCTATCAACACCGTGAGCAAGAGAAGTCCTTTACCTGTACTTGGCTGTCTCACAATAGGCAAGAAGCTCGGTTTTAATAAGGGAAGAGTTGGGGGTACAACACCCCGTGTATTACAAGAGCAGAGCTTTGTTGGAGGCTGAAACTCGGTATCCGCAAGTTGAGAAATGGACACTTGCATTGGTAACAATAGCTCGAAAGTTGAGGCCTTATTACCAAGCACACTCAGTAGTGGTCTTGACGAACTAGCCACTTAGACAAATCCTGCACAAACTAGAGACCTCAGGTCGGTTGGTAAGGTGGTGAATAGAGCTCAGTGAGTTTGATATCAGCTACCAGCCCCAGACAACAATTAAAGCACAAGCTCTGGCAGACTTTGTGGCTGAATGCACGGATTAGATAAAGGCATAGACAACGAGTGAGCTGCTGGAGAGCCTATCCGAGGTAAGGTGTGGGCTGTCACAGTGGATGGGTCACGTGGAGACAAGGAGTAGAAGCGAGAATAGTGCTTCTCGACCCAGAAGGAGTGGAAATACAATATCTTGTGAGACTCGAGTTCAAAGCCACTAATAACCGAGTCTGAATCACGAGGTCGTCATTGTAGGACTAAAGCTTGCATTAGTGGTGAAGACGGAGGAGGTGAAGGTCAGAGACATACTCTCGATTAGTGACAAACCAACTCGATGAAGCTTCGAAGCCAAGGGCGAGAAGATGGAGGCCTACCTTCGGAAGGTAAGGTAACTAGTGAGGAAGTTTGCAAGGGGGAAAACTTTCGAAAAGATATAATAGAACGGATGGCCGCTATGTTAGACCCCAAAATGTCTAAGTCAATTCCTGTGGAGATCAAGACCAGCTCGAGCATTGAGCAGGAAGACGAGGTGATGAATGTGACCTCGAGCAGCACTTGGATGGATTCGATTATGTCCTACCTTAAGGAAGGGATATTACTGCAGATAAGAAGCGGAACAAGAAAGGCGAGGTGTCAAGCAGTGAGGTATGTCTTGATCGGCGGGTGTTGTATAGATGAGGATACACCCTACCATTATTCTGTTGTTTGGGCGAGAGGAGGTGACTACGTCCTCGGGGAAGTACGAGGGGATTTTTGGGAACCACTCTAGTGCAAGGTCTTTAGCTTTCAAAGTCTTGAGGCAAGGGTACTTCTGGCCTAGGATGCACCAGGACATATATGAAAAGATCAGGAGCTGCAAAAGTCGTCAAAGCTTCGCCGATCACATAGCTTAACCACCAGAGAACCTCACTGTAATTAAATCACCGTGGCCATTTGCTCAATAGGGGATTGATCGGATCGGACCACTGCTAAAGGGAAGAGCATCTACAATACATGCCGTGGTGGCGATTGATTATTTCACTAAATGGGTTGAAGTGGAAGCTTTGAAGCGATATTCGGAAAGTAAAACCATTGACTTTATTTTTAGAAAAGTGATTTGTAGGTATGAAATTCCCACATCGTTGATTCTGAGACAATAGGAGGCGGTTTGACAACAACAACTTACGAGACTTACGTAGAAACATAGGAATAGACCTAAAATTCTACTCGCCATCACACCGCAGGAAAATGGGAGGGTCCTTACGAGGATCTCGCAAGTAGCGGTCACGGGCGTCTGAGGATATCTTATCTGGATGGGCCGAGAATTTAAAAGGCCATGGAATGCACAGCATCTGATGAAGTATTTCTAGTAAGTTCCCTTGTATTACAAGCATTGATATTAAGTTTTTCTAAAAATAAAAGTGTGTAAAATCTTATACATTAATAAAGCAAGAAAAACGCTTCTAAAATTAATACAATGCAAGCAAATTAAAGCTTATGAAAACAAATAAAAGCTAAGGCCATAAGTCTCAAAGCCTAACTTAAAGCGAGACAGTGCCAAGCATAAGCCAGAAAGGCTCGAGCAATATAAGCTCATGAAGAAAAAACAAAGGCCATAAGTCTCTAAGCCTAACTTAAGGCGAGAGAATGCTAAGCATAAGCCAGAAAGGCTCGAGCAATATAAACTTGCGAAGAAAAAATAAAGGCCATAAGTCTCAAACCCTAACTTAAGGCGAGACAGTACCAAGCATAAGCCAGAAAGGCTCGAGCAAGATAAGCTCGCTGATCAAGCTAAAGGCCATAAGTCTCAAAATCTAACTTAAGGCGAGACAGTGCCAAGCATAAACCAGAAAGGCTCGAACAAGATAAGCTCGCTGATGAAGCTGTCTCAAAGCCTAACCTAAGGCGAGACAAAGTGCTAGGCACAGGCAAGAAAAGGCTCGAGCAAGATTAGCTCACAAAGAAAAGCCAAAGGCCATAAGACTCAAAGCCTAACCTAAGGCAGGACAAAGTGCCAGGCATAGGCATGAAAAGGCTTGAGCAAGATAAGCTCGTGAAGAAAAGCTAAGGCCGTAAGTCTCAGAGCCTAACTTAAAGCAAGACAGTGCTAAGCATAAGCCAGAAAGGCTCGAGCAATATAAGCTCACCAAGAAAAAACAAAGGCCATAAGTCTCAAAGCCTAACTTAAGGCGAGAGAATGCTAAGCATAAGCCAGAAAGGCTTGAGCAATATAGGCTTGTGAAGAAAAAACAAAGGCCATAAGTCTCAAACCCTAACTTAAGGCGAGAGAATGCTAAGCATAAGCCAGAAAGGCTTGAGCAATATAGGCTTGTGAAGAAAAAACAAAGGCCATAAGTCTCAAACCCTAACTTAAGGCGAGACAATACCAAGCATAAGCGAGAAAAGCTCGAGCAAGATAAGCTCACTGATGAAGCTAAAGGCCATAATCTCAAAGTCTAACTTAAGGCGAGACAGTGCCAAGCATAAACCAGAAAGGCTCGAACAAGATAAGCTCGCTGATGAAGCTGTCTCAAAGCCTAACCTAAGGCGATACAAAGTGCTAGGCATAGCCAAGAAAAGGTTTGAGCAAGATAAGCTCATAAAGAAAAGCCAAAGGCCATAAGTCTCAAAGCCTACCTAAGGCAGGACAAAGTGCCAGGTATAGGCATGAAAAGGCTTGAGCAAGATAAGCTCGTGAAGAAAAGCTAAGGCTGTCAGTCTCAGAGCCTAACTTAAAGCAAGACAGTGCCAAGCATAAGCCAGAAAGGCTCGAGTAATATAAGCTCACTAAGAAAAAACAAAGGCCATAAGTCTCAAAGCCTAACTTAAGGCGAGAGAATGCTAAGCATAAGCTAGAAAGGCTCGAGCAATATAAACTTGCGAAGAAAAAATAAAGGCCATAAGTCTCAAACCCTAACTTAAGGCGAGACAGTACCAAGCATAAGCCAGAAAGGCTCAAGCAAGATAAGCTCGCTGATCAAGCTAAAGGCCATAAGTCTCAAAGTCTAACTTAAGGCGAGACAGTGCCAAGCATAAACCAGAAAGGCTCGAACAAGATAAGCTCGCTGATGAAGCTGTCTCAAAGCCTAACCTAAGGCGATACAAAGTGCTAGGCATAGCCAAGAAAAGGTTCGAGCAAGATAAGCTCATAAAGAAAAGCCAAAGGCCATAAGTCTCAAAGCCTACCTAAGGCAGGACAAAGTGCCAAGTATAGGCATGAAAATGCTCGAGCAAGATAAGCTTGTGAAGAAAAGCTAAGTCCGTAAGTCTCAGAGCCTAACTTAAAGCAAGACAGTGCCAAGCATAAGCCAGAAAGGCTCGAGCAATATAAGCTCACGAAGAAAAAACAATGGCCATAAGTCTCAAAGCCTAACTTAAGGCGAGAGAATGCTAAGCATAAGCCAGAAAGGCTCGAGTAATATAAGCTTGTGAAGAAAAAACAAAGGCCATAAGTCTCAAACCCTAACTTAAGGCGAGATAATACCAAGTATAAGCGAGAAAAGCTCGAGCAAGATAAGTTCACTGATGAAGCTAAAGGCCATAGGTCTCAAAGTCTAACTTAAGGCGAGACAGTGCTAAGCATAAACTAGAAAGGCTCGAATAAGATAAGCTTGCTGATGAAGCTGTCTCAAAGCCTAACCTAAGGCAAGACAAAGTGCTAGGCATAGCCAAGAAAAGGTTCAAACAAGATAAGCTCACAAAGAAAAGCCAAAGGCCATAAGTCTCAAAGCCTACCTAAGGCAGGACAAAGTGCCAGGCATAGGCATGAAAAGGCTCGAACAAGATAAGCTCGTGAAGAAAAGCTAAGGCCATATCAGACCTTACAGCATCTATTTTCACATGAGCAGATGGATCCCTTGGCTCTTGGCTCCTGGCATCCTACTCATTTATATAAGCGTCCACGCACACCTCGATCTTGGAAAAGTCCAACTCAGGATATTCCTTATCCAAGACGGACATGATACATTCGTAGTAGAATGTCAGCCCTTTGTTGTACTCTTCTGTGAGCTGGTTCCCTAAGGAGTCCACCTTATTCTAGAGGCGAGAAGTCTCTGCTTCCATGGTCCTCTCAAAGGAAAATCTCTTGACATCGAGATCTTTCCTAGCATTCACAACCATGGACAACTCCTTCTCGAGCCGGAAAGCCTTGGACTCCACCATGGCAGCTTTCTCCTCAAAGGTGGAGATCTCAGCAAGGAGCTTGGTCGCTTCTGCCTCTCTCTGCTCGAGCTGCTTCTTCAAGCTCTGGTTGTTAGCCCTAATCTTCCTCTCGAGAATCAGAGCCTTTGCCTTAAAGGCACTAGAGGCAGCAGTAGCCTGGCATGAAGAGCACTGAAAGATGTTGGCCAACTCGCTAATGCTGGAAGACTCTAACTCTTCCATGAAGCTTTCCCCCACGTGGTTGGTGAAATCCTTAACGTAGGGGTCAGCAAAGTCGGTTCGCTCCCAAGAGCGTGCTGATCTGGGCCTAACGGGCACGACGGCTCCAGGGACCTTAGGGGGAGCTTCTCCGGCTACCCTCTCACTCTCCTGGGTAGGAGGGAGAACCCTGACTGGTGAGGTTGCTCGGACTCTCAACGGTGCTCGAGCACTTCTTTACTCGAGCAAGGATACTGCTCATATCTTCTCCCTCGAGAACTAAACCAAACTCAACAAGATTTTAGTGAGATAGTAATTCTCTGCACGAGCTCGCGTTGTCCAAGGCAGTGTTGATGTACGACTGTAGCTCCTCCTTGACCGGGTGAGATATGCTCCAAGAGACTATAGGAGACCAAAAATAATAATAAGAAAAGGTGAGTTGAAAACCAAAGCAGAATACATAATGACCAGCAAATAACCTGGAGTACAAAAGCGAGAAGGAATTTGGTCAATCTCTTCGGTGGTAGAGGTTGCTCGCCCCTAGACCCCTCCATCAAAAAAGAATTTACCCTTCCAGTTGCCACCAGAGGTAGGAAGGTCGGTGATGGGTTTTTTGCCCTCCAAGTTAGAAGTGAAGTAGTACCATCCCGCGTCCATTGGGCTACTCTTCAGCTGGTAGAGGTGCTTTATTCCATCTACCATCGGTTCGCCCATGTTGCACCACTTCCACAGGACGTACAGCCCAGACAAAACCCTCTACCCATTTGGGTTTAGTTGCCCCAGTGCCAGAAGCAATTGAGAGAGGACTCAGGCAAAATATGGCTGTAAGGGCAAATTAACACCCCACCTAAAGCATTCAAGGTAAAAGGTGACGTACCCTCAAGGAGGGCGGCTAGGGGTGTTGTTCTTGCTAGGGAGATAGAGGTCAATGCTGGCAGGGATGTGGTAGGTGGCCCTAAGCCAATTTAGATCTTGGTGTAAGGTCTCACACCTCATGTAATCAATAGCGAAGGACTCGGCCTCCGACCTTTGGCAGGTCCTTTGCTTTTTATGTGGCCAGGTTTCCTCTATAACACCGCCCTCAATGGCGTCTCTAGCTGTATATGCGGCCTCTTCAGAACTTTGGTCTCTCACTAGAACCCCCTACTGGCCTTAGAGCCGCTAGAAGAAGATAATTCTTCAGGGGACATCTTGCGGGGTTGCTGAGTAGCTGACATTTTTTTCCTAGTGATATAATCTACCAAATGAGAAATGAAGACACACGAAACAAAAAGGACGAGAACGAAGAGAAAAAGTTAAGGAGTTTATACCTGAGATTGGATTTGAAGGATGCAAGTAGTGACGATGGCAATTGAGAAGATGGATTTCGCTTGCAGGCGGCGATTTTTCAGTTCTGAGCAAAGTATGGAAATAAGGGGTGCACAATGGTGAAATTAGGGATTTATAATGAGGAAAGCAGGTTACACCAACAAAGGGCAAGTTACTTAAGAGGACGTGACTGTTTAGGTAACCGCCTCTTCAAATTTCAAACAAGTGGTACAGATTAGCCCACGCAGCTCATATTAAATACTAAGTGACGGAAGGGACGGACAGCTCAGCGTGAAAAAGTAAAATGGAGGGAAACTGTATTAAATAAGTAGTTTCCAGTCTTATCCGGTTTCGCTTTCAAGAATAGAAACTGGGAGACTTGTGTTTGGGGAATGCCGAGTAGACCTGTTCAAGGACAAACCAATAGAACAGACAACCTGATCACTAGTATAAAGACAATCCTGCTCGGTGTCAAAGCTGGTCGAGGTCAAGTTTTCTAAAGCCAGTCGGGTTTGAATATTCCCATCCTGCTCGAGTAAGGTTACAAAGATCCCCAACCACCAAGCTAGCCCTGGTCGTGTTATGAAAATTACCATGAACAGAAAGAGATCGAAGCTCGAGTAGAGCAAACCTAAGCATGGAAGCCCCGCACCCTGACAACTTGTCACGACGATTGATAACTAACAGGCACCTCCATGCCGTTGAGTTTCGTCATTGTTATAGATGACCAGCGCATGCCTCCATAATATCATCATTTTACATAAACCTGCACGGCATCATTTTTAATCACGGTAACCCATAACCGTTTGACATCCCGCACCCCCAGGTTGTGCCGCACCAACCCATAGCTGTCAGAAAGACACAGGCGCAATTAATGCAGGGGATGGCGCCCAAGTAAGGGTGGTGGGAAAAAGGGGAGATATATATATATATATCAGATAAAGGGTGAGGTAGGGGGATTTTGATTTCTTAATTTCTGATACTGATTCTAAATTCTTCTTCTTACTTACCTTTTTTAACCTTCTACTTTCCGGTTTTCTCTGATATTAACAGAGAATTTACAAAGAATTAACCCGATTACTAACTTGAGCGTCGGAGTATTTTCTCCCGAAAAACACCCAGCTACTCCTGATACTTTTTCTGTGGATACAGATCAGAGGACACTAACTCTTCAAGGAACAGGAAAATGTGGGAGATAGCCAGAAATCCTGTTGGAGCTTCCCGCGACCAGGAGATAGCATCACTATTTGGGAGCGACCAGAGAACCGCATTAACAGAATCTGATTTTGTCCTTCCATTTGAATGATTCATTCACCCCCCCCCCCACTCCCCACTAAAAAAAAAAAAAGCTTTGCACATATTTCACAATTAAGTGCCTATAAAATTGATAACTTATGGCGAATGGCGGTGGTGACGATTGATCATTTCAACTAACAAAGTATTGTAGCATACATGTCGTCTACCTTCCTAACTCTATATATGCTGCCGATGTTTTCCATTAGCTAAACGTTTAGACTTCAAATTTTTTCGTTAATTTATATAAACCTCATATGCCAACTCATCAAATTTTTCACCGTAAGTAATTGTACCATCCGATGCCTATTACGAGGCTATGCACTCTTCTCGTCGAGGCTAATGGCCTCTGGGCAACACTTTCGCTACATTCGTCATGGCTACAAGCCATCAGACAGCTACCTTCTTTGCATTGTCATTTGAAGCTAAGTACAGTGCCGTGCTGATGATCAAGTGAGTTATATAATTAAATTCAATGTCATGTATGCATTATAAATTATCATCAGGTTTTTTAAATTGCATTTTGTAATATCAAATGTAGTTATATCCATCTAAGGATTTCGGGTTCTGTTTCTTCCTTCAGATAGTTTGATCTACCGACTAGTTGTTGCTTTAGATGTGGTAAGAGCCTCTAGCCTAGTTTATCTAGTAATATTATTAGTAAGTCAAAATTGAGATTGTGTAAGTCTTATTGGTTTTGTTCAATGCCCTGGGTCACTCGATTTTTATTGTGTTGCTTACATGAAGTATATCAACTGCCTTGGCAATTGCTCAAGTGGCCAAGACAGGGAGTTCATCAGTATGCGGGCTACCAGTTTGCAGCCAAGTCCCTCAGTACTTTGACCAAATTACAAGAGACTTAATTCATTGTTTTAAGTCATTTTGGTCACCCAGTTTCAGAATTTGTTTCTTCTTTTTATGATACTTCCTATATGATAAGAGTGTGTGATTGGGAACTTTTATTTATTTAATTCATAACATCTCAAGAGCATTGCAGAAGAAAGAAAAAACAAAAAAAAAGTAGAAAACTGACTACATTGATTAAGATTCCTATAAGGATGGCAAAAACCCATGATGGTTCTTCAGAAATTTATACGACAAAATAACACTAGATTCAAATGTAAAAAACACAACATAACATTACGTACTTATAATTAATTAATTTGTTCTTTTGTTAAAGCACAGTTTCAATTTCACTAAAATTGATCATTATTGCAAAAGCACTCATAAAAGATAAAAGAAATAACGGATTGTCAAAATCATTTGCATCCCCTGGTGGGTAGGAGTAAGTATAGTCTTTGAGAGCTGTCTTAAACTTATCAACCAAACAATCTTCCCCTTAAGACCTCAGCAATCAATAATGTCAAGTGATACTGCAGGATTAATAGAAAATGAAGCATGTGGGTTAGATCATTGGCTAGTACTTTTGGCTGAAATAAGTGTGCTTTTAGTGTTTGCCACTATAGGCAAAGCCAAGATGATGAAGCTAAGACTCTTTGACATTTTTCTATTTCGTAAGTGAATTGTAAAATACTTAATTAGAATCAAAAGAGATGTACAAGAATCAGAAAGGCATGAACCTCTATTTTTATGAATGAATATTAAGAAATGAGATGTAGTGACCGTAAGAAAATTGAAAGATTCCATAAATGAAAATTAAATAAATTACGCTGTTTTTGTTTGCATTAACTATTGATTTTTATATCTTGTTGCATTATGAAGGTAATTTCAAAATATATTTAATTGATTTTATCATTTTTAGTGTTATTATTTTGTTTAGATTATTATTACATTATTTCTCTTTATATCAATCATCAAGCCATTTTTTTTAATATATAAAGATGTTCCTTGAGCCACATCCTGCAATGAAATTACCCACATCCTATATTTTAAACAAGCCACTGGCACAATACAATACTAGATATTTGCATGAATATGTAGTAAAACTTCTATAAATTAATAATGTCGGAGAAATACAACATCTATTAATTTAAAGAGATATTGATATTAATTAATCAAAAAATTACGAACCTATTAATTTATAGACTCTCTCATTAAAATGTGTAGAAGTTATTGAAGACAACAAAAATCAATTATGTACACTTTGTTAACTTAGCTTTTGTAAATGAAGAGATTTAGATTACGATAGATCAACCCTCTTGATCGATTAATAATATTGATTTAATGACTCTTAATAGATCATCAATGCTCCTTACTATTCATAGGACTTGATTTTTCCCTCTTTTATCAAATGAATTATAGAGCGGGCAAAAAAAAAAAATGCTTGCACAAATTGGCCCATCAAAATTCTATACATGCAGCTGAAAAAAATTTGAAAACTTGTAGTGAATGGCGAGAGGTTACAGCTTGAGCATTTCAACTAACAAACCAATAGGGCGAGTACAATACTAGATATTTGCTTGGATATACAATAAAAACTATATAAATTATTAATGTCGGAATCATACAATATCTATTAATTTAAAGAGATATTGATTTAATTATTCAATAAATTAATAATCTATTAATTTATCGAGTGTATACACAATTTAGTAAACATATATTAAATCAACTGGAAAATTAATTGTATTTTGCTATATATCCATGCAAATATATAGCATTGTATTGCGTTGATAGCTTGCTTAAAATATAGGATGTGGTTTATTTTATTAAAGGAAGTGGCTCATAAAAATATCTTTATATATTAAAAAATAGCTTGATGATTAATCTAAAGAGAAAAAAATCTAAAAATAAACTAAAAATAAATAAATACACTAAAATCAATAAAATTAATTAAATATATGTTAAAAACTACCTTCAAAACGTAACAAGATGTTAAAATCAATAGTTATTGCAAACAAATGCAGTTTAATTTATTTATTTTATGGAATCTTTTCAACTTCATTAAGGTTCTCAATATTCATTCATATAAATAGAGTTTTATGCCTTTCTAAATCTTACACATCTCTCTTAATTCTAATTAAGTTCTTTACATTTCAATTTAGAAATAGAAAAAGGTGGAAGAGTCTTAGTTTCATCATCTTGTCTTTGCTTGTAGTGGCAAACACCAAAAGCACAGTTGTTTCAGGTAGAAGTACTAGCCAAGGATCTAACCCAGATGCTTTTCTTTCTATTACTCCTACTGCACCACCTGACATTGTTGATTGCTCTTGGCTTGCAGAAATATTTGTTACTAGTAGAGTGAGCTCTCATTGAGTTGTAGGCAACATCCAAAGTAGATATAAGCCAGTCCTCAACCAGAATTTGAACATGATAGCCCTGAGCCTATAATGGGTATCAATTAAATAACTCTCTCCAAGAATGGGGGCGTAATCCCCGTACACAATTAATTCTCATAATGATATCCCAATAAATGCATCGAAACAGACGAATTAATAGGAAATTAAGGATACATGTTGTGGGGATAACGGTTATGGGAGGAGTGACAAACACGAGGAATACAAAACTCAGATAAACATCTCAGAAAGAAAAGAGAAAAAGAGGATTTTTTTTGTAGAGTCTCAGTAATCTAAGAAAAACTATACACAAGTGAAAGAGGAAGTAAACCTTGATCTTTTTCGAAATTCCTAAAAGTGGAACCTAATTATTGACTTGAGCGTTAGAGAGTCTTTGCCCAAAAAACCATCCAGTAATCTCTAACAATGTTCTATGAGCCTAGGTTGAAAGACATCACCTGTTTCCTAAATCAAAGAAATTCAAGTGTTAGCAAGGGAATATGCTTGATGGGAAAGCGACCAGATTTCAGCATTAATATTTTGATGTTGTCTGTGGGAAATTGAGCAAAAATTTAGCTATGCTAAAAGCAATATAAGAGAAATGAATACAAGGGGTAATAGTCCGAGAGGGGCAGATCTTGGAAAGGCAATGACTTTGAGGGAGGTTGTGAACGAAGCCTACGATAGAATAGTGCAGGATAGAATGGAACGAATAAAAAGTAGATGAAGATGCTAATGGCCATCCTTTATGAACTCAGGGACAAACAAAAGAGACCAAGCCATGACATTCCTGAATCCAGTCATAGAGTCGTACCTGTTGGGCATAATATAAGAGTTGGAGCCCAAGGGTCGAGAAAGCAAAGACGGCAAGTATGGTGGATATAAGCCTAGAGGAGAGGGAATTAAAACAACACTTGCGAGATACAAAATAGGAATGTGTGCAAGTTTTAGTACAAAATCCTTCTCATGCTAAAGAATTAGAAGGAGAGGTACGAAAGTTGGCTCAGGTCATTGATGAGATACCAAGGGAAGGGGGTTCATGTTAGATAATGAGTCCTCACTTTCAGTAGAGATTATGAATGTTACAATCTCTAGGGATTTTCATTTTCCTGATCTTAAATTCTTAGAAAAAAAATGATCCATTAATGTATATTAAAAGTTTCAACGACATAACTGAGGAACAAGGCCTGACTGTAATACAAAAATATAGGGCTTTCCCACTGACCTTGGAGGGGCGAGCATGAGAGTGGTATCACAGGTTGCCACGAGGGAGTATCCAGAATTTTAAACAAATGTGCACAGAGTTTGCAAAGTGGTTTTGTGAGGCAGTAGCCCCTGAAGATGATATGATGGAGTGATGGAGATCAAGCAAGAAAAGGGTGAGTCTTTTTGGGAGTTTGTTAAAAGATATCACCAGGCAGTCCTTAATCTCGGTGCATTCAATCATCTACAAGAGAGAAATTTAAAAAGGTCTGAAGATTGGGTGACCATGGTATAAATTGAGAAGTCCTTTAATTCATTCATATTTTGATACAAAAGAAAGTTATTGTGATTAAGGAAGAAAAGGCAACAAAGTTAAAAAACGAGCAGATAGAAGGAATGAGGTGCAGGGAGAGGAGAATCCAAAAAGGAGAAGGATCAATTGGGCAAGGTCAAGGGTCACATCAGCCAGGGGGACAGGAAGTCGAACTAGTATTTACCAACATTATCAGAGGCCACCTTAGCCTCAGGTTAGTCTTATTTCATTCCACAGATCACTGAGCAGAGATCAAAGAGAAAACCACCAACTTTACAATAACCTATACCACAATATCCGAACACACTAAAAATCTCAAAACCTTGATAGAGTTGCCCGCCTGCCACCCCCATCAATGAGTAATTTTCCTAAGGACAAGACCATTTAGATGATTGACCAGAGTTTTGTTTACAAGCAATATACTCCTTTCAAGATTCCACTAGAGGGGTTATTTTCTATCGTATAAGAACGAGATTTGCTGTGTCCCCCACTACCATTGTCTAAACCAGCAAATAAGAGGGATATGAGCAGATTCTATAAATTCCATGATGATCACGACCATCCAACATCTTAGTGTTATGATCTCAAAAACCAAGTAGAAGAACTGGTGAGAAATCGATACTTGGACGAGTTCCTCATGGTGAGCACCCCGTAGTAAATCAGTAATATATTGGAGATGACCAAGTTAGAGGGGTGAATCAGAACAGCCCATTGTTAGAGTAATAGTAGGAAGTCCAATGGTGGAAGATTCGAACAGAGCTACAAAGAATTATAGCAGATTTGCATTTATTAGTCTGGAGGTTTTGTTTAATAAGCAAGAGGTAAAAACGGCAAAGATTCGACAAGTGGATGGAGGAAGACGAGGAAGGAGTTCTATATCCTTATGAAGATGCCTAGTTATAAAGGTTAATACTGTAAATATAGAGCTCAATAGAATTTTGGTGGATTCGGGAAGTTCAGTGGACATTCTCTTTAGGCTTATTTTGGACAATATGAGAATTACATATGCGAGGCTCGAGTACACAAACATTTCCTTAAAGAGATTTGGTACAGGAAGGTTAACAACATTAGGGATAATAAATTTGCCGATTATGATAGGCTCGAGACCTTTTGAGAAGAACATGATGTTAGATTCTATAGTAGTGGATGAAACTAGCCCATACTAGATTATATTGAGAAGGCCACTTATGAGAATCAGTCAGTTGGTAATGTCAACTCACTATTTAACACTTAAATAATTAATGAGTGGCGTAGTGGGAATCTTGAAAGGAGACTAGAGAGTTTTAAGAAACTGCTACGCAATAGTCGCTAAGGAAGCTATGCCAACGGCATCGTTTGATGTTAGAGGAGATTAGAAGAAAGAAAGATAGAAACCTATAGAAGAATTAGAAGAAGTTTGGATAAGTCTGGATGACCAGAAAAAAAATGTTATAATTGGGTCAAATGTTGGTGAAGATTTGAGAAGGAGTTTGGTAAAGTGTTTACGAGCACATGCAGACATGTTCCCCTGGTCCCATGATCATATGCCAGGGATTAATCCGATATGGCATGTCATAAGTTAGCAATCAGTAAGGAGGTAAAGGCAGTAAAACAGAAGAGGAGATGTTTCAACCAAGAGAGATATGACATCATAAATAACAAGGTGGAGAAGTTGTTAAAGCTAGGGTTTATAAAGGAAGTTCACTACCTCAAATAGATCTCAAACGTGGTCTTAGTTAAGAAGGTAAAAGGGAAATAGAGGATATGTGTAGATTTTACTGATTTGAACAAAGTTACCCTAAGGAAAGCTTCATACTACCTAAAATAGATCAGTTAGTCGATTCCACAGTTAGGCATGGTCTGCTCAACTTTAGTGAACGAGATTTTTAAGCTCTTGATCAGTCGGACATTGGAAGTATATGTGGATGACATGTTCACAAAGTCCAAGAATATAGATGAGCATTTGAAACATCCGTAGGAAATTTTCACACTCTTAAAAGAATACTAAATGAAGCTCAATCTAGAAAATTGCATCTATTGGGTGAGTTCAGGAAAATTTTTAGGTTTTATGGTTAGTCACAAAGGAATTAAAGCTAATCTGGAGAAGATTAGAGTAGTTGTAGAAATGAATTCACATGCACTCTAAAGGAAATAAAATATCTCATGTGTAAGTTGACAATTTTAAATAGGTTCATCTCACGTGCAACGGATAAATGTTATGTCTTTTCCAGGAAACGAAGAAAGGAAGGAAATAAGATAGAATGAATACTAGAATGTGAGGAGGAGTTTCAAGTACTGAAATTTTATCTGGTTGAGGCTCTGCTGCTATCAATGCCACGAGCATGAGAGCTATTGTTCTTGTACATGGCTGTATGACAGTGGGTTATTAGTTTAGTATTAGTAACGGAAGAATCAATAATTCAACATCTTGTATATTAGACAAGTAAAGCCTTGCTTAAAGTGGAAACTAGATATTCATAAGTTGAAAAGTGGGCACTTGCTGTAGTTACAGCTGCTCAAAAGTTAAGACCCTACTCTCAAGCACATTTGATTGTTCTGTTGATAGATCAATCATTTAGAAAAGTCTTACACAATCCACTAGTGAAGTGGTCAGTAGAACTGAGCGAGTTTGACATTAATTATCAATTTCGAATAGCAATCAAAACACAGACTCTATCATATTTTACAGCCGAATGTATAGAAGCATATAAGGGTGCAGATAATAGACAAATGATAAGAGAAGAAGTTCTTGGAAATGTTTAGATGGTCACAGTTGACAGATTATGTAGAGATTAAGGGCCATAAGTAGGAGCATGAATGATTTTACTTAGACCCGAAGGTGTGGAGATTCCATATGCTATAAAACTGGAGTTCAAAGTTATTAAGAACCAAGCTGAATGAAGCCTTTAATGCAGAGCTGAGACTTGCATTAACGCTAAAGACGGAGGAAGTGAACGTTCGAATAGATTCTCAACTAGTGGCAAATTACCTCAATGAAAGTTTTCAGGCAAATAGAGAGAAGATGAAGGCTTATCTGCGCAAGGCAAAGCAATTAGTTGATAAATTTCAAGTAGTGGAGGTGGAGCAAATTTCAAGAACAGAGAATTTTTTAGTAGACATATTAGCAAGAAAGGCTGTAGTGACAGATCCAAAATGCCCAAATCAATTCCTATAGAGATCAAAACTAGTTCGAGTATCGAGCAAGAAGCAGCTGTGATGAGTGTAACCACGAAAAGCACATAAATAGACCCGATTATCTTTTACATTACAGAGGGGATAGTTCCTATTATAAGAAACCAGCCAAAGAATTAAAGTGTCATGCAATAAGATACACACTGATTGATAAAGTATTGTATCGACAATGATACACTCTGCTATTATTACCTTGTCTAAATGAGGAAGAAGTAGATTATGTGCTTAGAGAGATACATAAAGAGGGTTGTAGAAACCATTTGGGTGAAAAGTCTTTAGCTTGCAAAGTCCTTATACAAGGGTGTTTTTGGCCTAAGATGCACCAAGATGCACAAGAAAAGACTAGAAGTACAAGAGTTGTCATAGCTTCGCCAACTTCTCAGTACAACCGCCTAACTCAATTCCTGTAGAGATCAAAACCATTTGCCTTAGTGTTTAGGCATGAAATTGGGATAAACATACATCAGATAGAGTACTTTAACGAAGAGTAAAATAACAAGCATATTTGTAAGAATCTTGACCTATTAGAAGAAAAAAGGGAAAATTCGTCGAAGAGGACAGCTGACTATAAAAAAAAAGGTGCTTCGCTATTACATCCAAAACGTGTGTGTCTGATAATTTAAAACAGGAGATTGTGTTCTTAGAATGGCAAATCAAGGCACCAAGGATCAAAACCAGAGAGTGTCAGGTCCAAATTGGGAAGGTCTTTGCAAGTTTTACGAGTGGTTGATCCCAGGGCATACATGTTAGCTTACCCACATGGACGAGAAATCAAGAGACCTTGGAATGTAGTGTATGTAAAAAAGTATTTCCAATAAGTTCCTTATAAAGTAATGTTGTTTCAGTTTATGAATCTAATTTTTTTTAATTTAAAGCATGTAGTGAATTAATCATGAATAGAAGTGCGATGAGGTATACTTTCTGAATTAATTCGAATAGGTTAAGCTCATAAAAATATATTAAGGAAAATATAAAGGCCAGAAATCTCAAAGCCTACTTAAGACGAGACAAAAAACCAAAGTTAGCTAGAATTAATTTTAGCAGGTTAAGCTCTTAAAAATATGTTAAGGCAAATGTAAAGGCCAGAAGTCCCAAAGCTTGCTCTGTTTAAGAAAAAAGAGTCAAAGTTACCCTGAATTAATTCGAGCAAGTTAATCTCTTCAAAATATATTGAGATAAAGTAAAGGTCAGAAGTCTTAAAGACTGCTCGATACGAGACAAAGAGCCAAAGTTAGCCAGAAGTAATTTAAGTAGGTTAAGCTCTTAAAAATATATTAAGACAAATATAAAAGCCAGGTGTTTCAAAGCCTGCTCGAGGTGACACAAGAAGATTCATAGTTCCCCGAAACTAATTCGAGCATATTTAAGCTATTAAAATGTGTTAAGGCAAATATAAAAGCTAAAGGTCTGAAAACCTAGTCAAGGCAAGAAAAAACTCGAAGCTTACTGAAACCTGTTCAAACATATTCAGGTTCTTGCAAAATATCTTAAAGTAGAAATAGATTAAGAACTATAGAACCAGCTTAAGGAAAAATGAAAGTCAGAAATTGTATTCATTTAAGGAAAGATCAGGGTTTATAAGTTCATACGTAGGAAACTATAATAAAAACTATGAAGATTTGGTAGGCTGGTCAGCAGCTTGATCAACCACCTTGGTAGTCTGGTCCACACTGGATGCAGCTTGAAAGCTTCTTTTATCAGAGGGAGTAACTTCTTCAGGTTCCATAGAAACTTTCTCTACATTTTGGGTTGGCTTTTTCTGCTGATTGCTCCTAGCATCCTGATCATTCATGTAGTTATCCACGTTAGCTTTAGGCTTGGACATATCCAACTCAGGGTACTCATTTCCTAAAGTAGACACGATACACTTATAGTAGAATGTAAGTTTGTTATTATATTCATCGGCAAGTTGCTTCTCTAAAATGTCAAGTCTACCTTAAAGACACAATGTCTCAACTTCTATGGCCCTTTCGAAGTAGTATCTATGAATTTCAAGATCCTTCATGGCATTTAGGAGTTCAACCCTTACCATGGATAACTCCTTCTCGAGCTGAAATGCTTTTCAATTAGCCATGGTATTTTCTCCTCAAATGCAGAGATCTCGGCATGAAGTTTTGCTAATTGTTCATTTTCCTACTCCAGATCTTTCCTTAAGCTCTGATTTTTAACTTTAAGCCTCTTGCCATATTCATTTAAGGAAAGATTTGGGTTTATAAGTTCATACATAGGAGACTATAATAAAAACTATGAAGATTTGGTAGGCTGGTCAGCAGCTTGATCAGCCACCTTGGTAGTCTGGTCCATACTGGATGCAACTTGAAAGCTTCTTTTATCAGAGGGAGCAACTTTTTCAGGTTCCATAGAAACTTTCTCTATATTTTAGGTTGGCTTTTTCTTGCTGATTGCTCCTAGCATCCTGATCATTCATGTAGTTATCCACGTTAGCTTTAGGCTTGGACATATCCAACTTAGGGTACTCATTTCCCAAAGCAGACATGATACACTTATAGCAGAATGTAAGTTTGTTATTATATTCATCGGCAAGTTGCTTCTCCAAAATGTGAAGTCTACCTTGAAGACACAATGTCTCAACTTCTATGGCCCTCTCGAAGTAGTATCTATGAATTTCAAGATCTTTCATGGAATTTAAGAGTTCAACCCTTACCATGGATAACTCCTTCTCAAGCTGAAATGCTTTTCAATTAGCCATGGTATTTTCTCCTCAAATGCGGAGATCTCGGTATGAAGTTTTGCGAATTGTTTCTTTTCCTACTCCAGATCTTTCCTTAAGCTATGATTTTCAACTTTAAGCCTCTCGCCATAGTTGGAGACTCTTGATTTAAAAGCTGTAGAAGCGGCAACAAGTCGGCATGCAGAACACTAGAAGGAGTTAGCCAATTCATTAAAGCTATAAGAATTTAATTCAGTAGCATAATCCTCTTCGACATGCTTTATGAAGTCTATGACACAGGGAGCCGTAGAATCAGCTTGCTCTCTTGGTCGTGCCGACCAGTTCCTACCACTAACAGGAATAAAGGCAGCAGAATCTTTTAAAGAGGTCTTATTGACCACATTCCCACCCTTTGAAGGAGGAGGAAGAGGGAGAGTTCTAATAGGGGAGTGGTTTGGTCAACTCTTGGCTTCTTCGATGGTGCAAAAGAGCTATCGGAGTGTTAACAGTGCTAGAATGCTTTTTTAACCTAGCAAGAATGTTGTTGCACATCATTTCTCCTTCGGACACCAGACCAAACTTGACTAGGTTGCTTAAAGTTAATAATTCTTTACAAAGGCTGGCGTTGTCCAAAGCAGTATCCACATGTAGTTTTAATTCCTCCTTAATCTTGTAAGACATACTCCAAGAAACTGAAAAGTCAAATAATAATAATAATAATAACAGATAACGGAAAGAGCCAAACCAGAAACTGTTATGAGCAGTAAATAACCTAGAGTGTAAAAAAGAGACGGGTTTGGGTATCTGTACCAAATGCAAAGGTTGCTTGCCCCAATCGCCTCTAACAAAAAGGAACTTACTTTTCCAATTATCACCAGATGAGGGGAGACTAGTAATGGGCTTCCTTTCTTTTGAATTAGACATGAAATAGTACCATCCCACATCTTTTGGACTACTTTTTAACTGATACAAATTCTTTATCTCGTCCACAGCAGGTTCACCCATATTCCACCACTACCACAAAATAAATAAATCAATTAAAACCCTCCATCCATGAGGACTTAACTAGCATGGTCTAAGTGTAATTGAGATAGTACAAGAGGAAAATAAGATTACAAGGTAACCTAAAACCTAGTTTAAAGAATTTAAGATAGAATGTGACATATCATCAGGGAGGGCAACTAGGAGTGCTACTCTTACTAGGGACTTAGAGATCGACACTACTTGGGATGTTATACATTTTCCTAAGTCTATCTAAATCTTTCTGAGAGATTTTACATCTCATATCATCAATGGCATATGACTCAGCTTCTGTCATATGATCAACCTTCTGTTTTTTAGCTAGTCTAAATTTGTCAAGGACTTCATCCTCGGCAATATCATTAACATCAGTACTAATAACTTCACCAGAACCTGGGTTTTCCACCATATTCTCTCTAATAGATTGGGGGTCATTAGAAGAAGAGGATTCCTCAAGGGACATTTTTCAAAGGTTTTGTCTAATGTGCAAATGATCGATGCCCTCCCTGTGATCTACTTCTATAGGGTTACAAAGGTTTAAATCATAGTTCATAATAACAAAAATCAAAGAACCAAACAAAAGATAAAAAGAAATAATAAGGGAATGAGAAGTTCAGGTATTAGTACCTGAAAATAGTTTGATGAGTGTTAATCTTGATAATCATGGCGGAAAAGAAGATTTCTTATAAATAACGAAAGTTAGTTTTGTGTAATGTGAGGGAGTAAGAGAAAAGGAAAAATGAATTTAGGGATTTATAAAAAGGAATAAAAGAGTAATTTCGAGGGACGTCACGTTACATGAGACGACGCGTTTATTCACAGAACCACCACTTTAAATTCAAACGAATCACCGAGATCGATCCACATTACTCGTATTTAAGACAAAGTGACCAAAGAGATGATTATGAAAAGGCAAGATAAAATGAAAGGACACTTAAATATGCTTGGATTAGTAACTTCTAGTTTTATCTCGTTTCACTCTTAATACTAGAAATTGGGGGACTGGTGTTTGGGGATTGAAAAGCATGTCTACTCGAGATCAAGCTAGCCAAGAGCAAGAATATTCGTTACTAGCAGAGTGAGCTCTCATTGAGTTCTAGACGACATCCAAAGCAGATATAAGCCAATCCTCGACCAGAATTTAAACATGGAATTCTTGAGCCCATAATGGATATCAGTTAAACAACTCTCTCCAAGAATGAGGCGTATCCCCCGTAGACGATTAACTCTTATAATGATATCCCAATAACTGCATCTAAACTGATGAATTAATGGGAAGTTAAGGACACGCGTTGTGGGGGTAACAGTCATAGGAGGAGCACGATGAATACGAAACTCGAATAAATATCTCAAAAAGGAAAGTGAAAAAGGAGATTTTTTTGTTTGAAAGTCTCAGAAAACTATATACAAGTGAAAAAGGGAGTAAGCCTTGACCTTTTTCAAAATTCCTAAAAGTGAAACCTGATTAATGACTTGAGCGTAGGAGGTTCTTCGCCTGAAAAAACATCCTGCGATCTCTTATAATGTTCTATAAGTACAGGTTGAAAGACATCACCTGTTTCCTGAATCAAAGAAATTCAAGTGTTAGCAAGGGAATCTGATTTCAGCATCAACACTTTTGACATGTATTTGCCTTATCTACTAAACATACAATCATATTTCTATAGTTTTTACAATTGGTATATTCTCTCTATCATCTACTTTCGCGATTCGAGCTTCTCACTTCTTAATGTAGCTGAATTCTTGACCATATATAATGCACACTATTGGCCAAACCCAATTCGAATTCAAATTTAAGTCCTTTTCCAATTCTAAAATCAATCTTCCTAATTAATGCCACATTACGTAATAATACCATAAGCCATTAATTTGTTTCCCACTTCTGATAGCTCTACATCTGCGTCTGCTTTTCAATTGTGGACTTAACATTCCTTCCAAATGTAAATCACTTTTAGCTTCATCTGTTGTAATAGCTAAGCCACGATTTCTATTAATTCTTCAAAGCTTCCCTAAATCATTATATTTTATGCACTTATTATCCATTATCTCAAATTATTTCCTTGTTCAATTAAATTAATTAATTAATCAAAAATAACAATTAAAAGTAACTAAAAAATTAATAATAGTAAAGTATATAAATATTATATATTTATCAATCATGCTTTGTATTCAACCAAGCTACAATGATAAAGATATATAAATGATCCCATTTCTCCACGCATATTCAGTAGAAAATTCGAATTCAGTCTTTTTGTTATAGCAGTATATGTCAACGCACGAGTTTAATTGAAATTCCAGTAGAGCTTCTAAAAAATGCAAAATATTTAACAGAGAATTCAAAATGAAAGATCTAGGGAAAAGAAAATAATTTCTTAGCATGTAAATCGAGCATAAAACTAACAACACACTTATGAGCAAATATCTATTAAAAACTCATGTAGTGGTCCGATCCTTGAACCTAAAAATAATCAAGGATCCTAAAAAGAATAAAACTGCATTAGTTTTATGCTCAATCTACATGCCAGGAAATTCCTAAAAAGATTCTAAAAAATGCTAACTATTTGACAAGAGAATTCAAAATGAAAGATATAGAGAAAAGAAAATGATTTTTTGGCATGTACATCGAGCATAAAACTAACAGCATACTTATGAGAAAATCTTAAAATGTTTTAATACGGATAATGCTCATCTATTAAAATCTCCTGTAGTGGTCTGATCTTTGATCCTAAAAGGAATCAGTTCCTCCCCAGAGAAGATGATAAAGTGATACTTAATCTAGAAGTATCGCATATAAATGCTATACATACATTACTATATTTAGCTCAATGAACTAAGCCCAACATAGCACGCTTAATGAATTCATATTGGCATTGAACATTGCTTCTGTTATATTCATGGAATTATGGACTTAAAATTATTTTATTCAAATAAGTCACCAACACAAAAATTCGAATTCTGATCCTCAAAAAGCTTATTGACTAATCGGATATGTTTTTACATATAATAATATATTAATTTTATGGCGATCTACAAGCAAAATTTTATGACTACCTCCTTTAACCACACTGAGATTCTTGCACTATATAAAGCAAGCAAGGAATGTACACATGCAGACTGATTTTTGTTATAGCATTCCATTAGTAATATTTGAAGAAAATGCAGCTTGTATTGTAAAAGTTAGAGGAGGATAAATCAATAGAGATAGATCCAAACAAATCTCACCACAGTTCATCTACACTTGTGAGCTCCAACAGAGCAAGAAAATTATGTCGAATAAATATGCTCCATTGACAATTTTGCAAATCTTTTTACCAAAGTTTTGCTCATTCAACATTTGAGAATTTAGTCTACAAGGCTAGTGTGCGTTGACTCAGTAGATTATAACATTGATATTTGTCTCTTTGAAGGGAAGATTTCATTAAGGGGAGTGTAATTATGTAAGAGAAGAACTTCTACAAAAATTGGACAAGTGTACACTGTATTCTTTTTTCCTTTGCCTAAGTTTTCCCTTGAGTTTTTATTGGCTGAGGTTCTCAATAAGGCAATAATTAAAGCACATCTAATGCCATTTTATGATTATCTTAAAGTGGTGGACATCCAAGCGAAAGTGCTGTGTAACATTAGACTTACCACTACTTTAATGTAGTTCATTAATGTCATTAATTTAATAGGCTTTCGATTCATTGATTTTTTTAACTAACGTAGATGCAATATTAAATTTTAATTATTTTAATATTAAAGTATTGCTATCTTGTTTGTTTAGGTGGCCAACCAGATGAATTTAATGGTGATTTGATTGCTAGTTTAGGTTTTGACCCGTAATTGTCAAAGAACGTCACTAAATAATAATGGTAGGTTGTAATCAATATTTATGTGATATTTTTGTTTGATTGCATGCAAAATATAATTCAAAATAAATAAATCGAGTTTGTATGTTTGTTTCTTGGTTCAACCTATATTTTTCTTGATTAATACTTTCATTAAATTGAATGTAGAGAGCTTGTTCTGAATTATTTCATAGAAAGAAATTAAGTGAAGAGCTTGTTATACTTAACAGCTAAGTAAAAAAATGTCAAGATAATTGAGTTTTTAATTATCTCAAGGTTATAATTTAATTCAAAAAAGTGACTAATAGTTTTGATAATTGATCTAACGCTAATGTTTTCTAATGGAGAAATGATTCATTAGCTATAATTCGTGTAATATATTAATATCTTTAAATCTATCTTCCACGATTTCAAATTTTCTTTTTTAATTTCTTTAGTTTAGTTTACATAGAAAATCAACTTTAAATCCACCCAAATTTTTTATGCTTGTTCATTAATGTGTCCTTAGCAGATCTGGAAAGTATGATTTAATTTTGTTAAATCTACAAGTGGTTTCAAGTCAATATTTATTGATGGTTAGCTTGACTTGTTTTGTGTTAGTGACTCATCAAAACAATCTCCTACAGAAATGACGCTTGCTTTTATTCTTAATAATGATAATATTTAAGGTAAGATTTTAAGTGATATGCGCTTTAACAATATCTTTCATACTTCTTTTCTTCTTCTTTTTTTCCTCTGGAGGGCCACAATGGGGCAGCCTCACCCCTACACGAAGATAAGGCTATTTTGAACCTTTTATAGCTCATTTAGTATATTCATTAAAATTTTTCTTTTGAGCCATGTCCGAATAATGTTAAGTTTTTTACAAATTTATAAACCCATTCTTTTGTAATGGAAGTGGTGAACATGAAATTGAACTTGTTAAATTTTATATATAGTTGTATGCAAAGGTTATGAGAAGAAAATAGTAGAGCAATAATCGTCAAATTTGACACGATTATTAAATGGACGGGGTTCGGGTTGGCATGATTTTTTTTGTGTTGGGTAAGGGTTAAAGTTCTCAATCCATTTACCTGAATAATAACACAATTAAATTTTATATTCTAAATTTATCTGTACATTTTTATCATCAAAACTCAAATAATAGACCTAATTCTCTCTTTTTATTTTTTTGAAAGGATGAACGTATATATAATATTTTATTTATAAACTTTTATATAGATTTAAAGCTTCAATAGTCTAAATACATAAATTATTGGTGTATGTATATATATGTTGATGCTGTTTTCTGGTCGCTTCAAAATATGATACTACTTTCTGGTTGCTTCCTCCTCGAGTAGGATTTCCAACTAGTCTTTGTGTTCCTCTATCCGCTGAAAAGATAGTATCCTCTAGCCTGAATCTACAGAAAAAGTATCAGAGGTCGTCGGGTGTTTTTCCAGTGAAAACAGCCCGACGCTTAAGTCAGTAATCGGGCTTGCTCTTTTTTAATTCTCCCTCTCTCAGAGAAAAAACAGGAAAAACAGAGAAAATTCGAAGGAAAAGAAGTCGAAGATCCCTTTACCTCTCCCTTTGTCAGATATTTATCCCTTTTTTCCCGCCACCCTTGCTTGGGCGCCATCCCTGCATGCATTGTGTCTGCATCTTTCTGACAGCTATAGGTCACAGTGACACAACTTGGGGGTGTGGGATGTCAGACAGTTATGGGTCACCGTGATAAAACTTAGGGGTGTGGGATGTCAGACGGTTATGGGTCACTGTGATGAAATGTTGACACTTTGGAGGTATGTGACGGTTATCAGTAACAGTGATGAAACACTATAGCGTGGGGGCGTCTCGCGGTACTTTCTTCTTCTCGGAGAGAAACGTTCACCGTCCTGAACTATAGATGTGGGGCTGCCATGTTTGGGTTTGGCCTTGCTCGAGCTTCGGTCCCATTCTACTTTTGGTGTTGCTCACCATGTGACCATGGCTCGCTCGGTGGTCGTGGACATTCTTGCTCTTTTTGACCTTGCTCGAGAATGATGCGGGCATCCGAACCCGACCATCTTTGAACACTTGATCCCAACCAACCTTGACACTGAGCCGAGGTTCTTTCGTGCTAATGATCAGGTCTTCTGTTCTGGCTAGTTTGCCCTTAAGCAGGCATGCTCGACATTTCATAAACACCAGTCCCCCAGTTTCTAATCTTAAGAGTGAAAGGGATAAGACTAGAAATTACTTGTTTGAGCAGGTTTCCCCCCTTTTATTTTTTTACGCTGAGTTGTCTGCTTCTTCTGTCACTTCACATTTAATGTCGGTTACGTGGTTTAATCTAAGCCACTCGTTTGAAATTTGAAGAGGTGGTTACTTGAACAATCACACCCCCTTGAGCAACGTGCCATCAGATGGAACGAATCACTTTCCTCTTTATAAATCCCTAATTTCATTGTTTTGCACTTTCTTATCTCCCCACATTGCTTAAAACTGAAGCCTGCCATTTGCAAGTGAAATCTACCATCTCGATTGCCATCGTCGCTATTTGTACCATTCAAATCAATCTCAGGTATAAATTCTTCGATCTCTTCTTCTCGTTCTTGTCATTTTTTTTTCTGGGTTTTTGTTTCCCATTTTGGTAAATGTTTGCCACACAACAACCTAGAAGGATATCCCCTGAAGAATCTTCTTCTTCTAGTTATTCTCGGGCCGATAGGGGATTATAGTAAGAGATCCGAGCCCTAAAGAGGTCGTTTATATTACCGGCGATGTCGTTTTGGGCGATGTTCTAGAAGAAACCTGGCCAAATGAAAGGTAAAGGACCGGTCAAAGGTCGTAGGCCGAGTCATTTTCTATTGACTACATGAGGTGTGAGACCTCCTAATAGGACCTAGATAGGCTTAGGGCCACCTATCGTATACCTGCCAATGTTGGCCTTCATTTTCCTAGCAAAACTAATACTCCCAGCCGTCCTCCTAGGGTAAGTCACCCTTTACCTCGAGTGCTTTTGGTGGGGTGTCAGGTTACCCTTGCAGCCTTATTTTGCCTGAATCGCCTCCCAGTTTTAATTGGCACCAGGGCAACTGAACCTTAATGGGTGGAGGGTTATATCTGGCCTATATATTCTTTGGAATAGCGAGGTCGACGTTCTAAACGGATGAAGAGATAGAAATTTTCCTTTTGTAGAGATAGCCTCTTAACCTACATGAGTCATAGTTGCACATAGACACTGCCTTGGACAACACTAGCTCGTGCAAAGAGTTATTTACTCCCTAAAATCTTGTCGAGTTTGGCTTAGTGCCTGAGGAAGAAGACATAAGCAACATCCTTATTTGATTAAAGAAGTGCTCTAGCTCTGTTGAAAGCCTGAGCAGCTCCTCTGCTCCGACCTAAAAGGACCAGAGTTGACCTTACTACTTCACCAATCAGGGTTCATCCTCCTCTTCCTGAAAATGAGAGGGGTGTCGGAGAAGCTCCTCCGAGGGGTCCTGGCACCGCTGTTCCCGTCAGGTCCCGATCAGTACGTAAGGGAAGGCTTTGTGATAAGGTGGTGTCTTTTAGCCTTAACGACTTGGTCAATTCCTTCCAGCGCTCCGTATGTGAAGTTGCTGCTGCCTCCAAAGCCTTTAAGACCAGAGCTTTGAATTTTGAGAAGAAATTCAGAGATGGAAACCAGAGCACAAAAAGAAAGTTGGAGCAAGGACAGGAGGAATCAGCAAAACTCCACACCGAAATCTCTACCTTTGAGGAGAGAGCTGCCATTACGGAGTCAAAGGCGTTTCAGCTCGAGAAGGAGCTATCCATGGTTAGGGCGAGCTCGTGAGTGCCAGAAAAGATCTCGATGTCCAGAGATTTTCCTTAGAGAGGACCATGGAAGCTGAGACTTCTTGTCTTCAGAGCAAAGTGGACTCTCTGGGCAATCAGCTTACAAAGGAGTATAACAAGGGGCTGACATTCTGCTATGAGTGCATCATGTCTGTCTTGGGTAAGGAATACCCTGAGCTAGACATGTCTAAGTTCAAGGCTGGCGTGGATGCCTACATAAATGAGCAGGATGCCAGGAGTTAGGAACCAAGGGATCCACCTTCGCATGTGGAATTTACCGCTGTAAGACCTGAAGAGGCTGCTCCTTCTACAGAGGAGGCTCAAGCTGCTCCCATCATCGAGATGGATCCTCAGGCTGCTTCCATTTCCAAGCTGTCTCTGGCTCGAGCTGTCTCTCACAATGCTTGGCTCTTTGTGTCGCCTTGGACAGGCTTTGAGACTTGTGGCCTTAGCTTTTATTTGCAAGCTTATTTTGCTCGAGCCGTCTCTGGCTATGCTTGCCTCTTTTTCTAGCCTTGGGCAGGCTTTGAGATTGTACCCTTAGCTTTTATTTGTGAGCTTATCTTGCTCGAGCAGTCTCTGGCTATGCTTAATTCCTTGTCTTGCCTTTGGCAGGCATTAAGACTTGTGGCCTTAGCTTTTATTTGCGAG
This sequence comes from Murraya koenigii, assembly GCA_025617385.1. NCBI lineage: Eukaryota > Viridiplantae > Streptophyta > Magnoliopsida > Sapindales > Rutaceae > Murraya > Murraya koenigii. Next base: position 17,154,114 of record CM046814.1, read on the forward strand.
CTTATCTTGCTCAGGCCGTCTCTGGCTATGCTTGGGTCTTTGTTTAGCCTTGGGCAGGCTTTGAGACTTATGTACTTAGCTTTTATTTAGGAGCTTATCTTGCCCGAGCCGTCGCTAGCTATGCTTTGCTCTTTGTCTTGCCTTGGGCAGGCTTTTAGACTTGTGGCCTTAGCTTTTATTTGCAAGCTTACTTTGCTCGAGCCGTCTCTGGCTATGCTTGGCTCTTTGTCTAGACTTGGGCAAGCTTTGAGACTTATGGCCTTAACTTTTATTTAGGATCTTATCTTGTCTCGGCTTGGGCAAGCGTTGAGACTTGTGGCCTTAACATTTATTTGCTAGCTTATCTAGCATGAGTTGTCTTTGGCTATGCTTGGCTCTTTGTCTCGCCTTGGGCAGGCTTTTAGACTTATGGCCTTAGCTTTTTCTTGCGAGTTTATCTTGCTCGAGTCCTCTCTGGCTATGCTTGGCTCTTTGTCTTGCACTGGGCATGCTTTGAGACTTAAGGCCTTTGCTTTGATTTGCGAGCATATCTTGCTCGAGCCATCTCTCGCTATGCTTGGCATTGTGTCTTGCCTTGGGCAGGCTTTGAGACTCGTGGCCTTAACTTTTATTTGCGAACTTACCTTGCTCGAGCTGTCTCTGGCTATGCTTGGCTCTTTGTGTCGCCTTGGGCAGACTTTGAGACTTGCAGCCTTAGCTTTATTTGTAAGCTTATTTTGCTCGAGCGGTCTCTGGCTATTCTTGGCTCTTTGTCTAGCCTTGGGCAGGCTTTAAGACTTATACCCTTAGCTTTTATTTGTGAGCTTATCTTGCTCGAGCAGTCTTTGGCTATACTTGGTTCTTTGTCTCGCCTTTGGCAGGCATTAAGACTTGTGGCATTAGCTTTTATTTGTGAGCTTATCTTGCTCGAGCCGTCTCTGGTTATGCTTGGCTCTTTGTCTCGCCTTAGGTAGGCTTCGATACTTTTATTTGTTAGCTTATCTTGCTCGAGTCGTCTCTGGGTATGGTTAGCTCTTTGTCTCGCCTTTGGCAGGCTTTGAGACTTATGGCCTTAGCTTTTTTTACGAGCTTATCATGCTCCAGTCGTCTTTGGCTATGTTGGGCTCTTTGTCACGCATTGGGCAGGTTTTGAGACTTGTGGCCTTAGCTTTTATTTGCGAGCTTATCTTACTCCAGCCGTCTCTGGCTATGCTTGGCTCACTATCTCCCGTTGAGCATGCTCTGGGACTTGTACCCTTAGCTTTTATTTGTGAGCTTATCTTGCTCGGGCCGTCTCTGGCTATGCTTGGGTCATTGTCTAGCCATGGGCAGGCTTTGAGACTTATGTCCTTAGCTTTTATTTGCAAGCTTATCTTGCTCTTGCTCTAGCCGTCGCTGGCTAGGCTCTGCTCTTTGTCTCGCCTTAGGCAGGCATTGAGACTTGTGGCCCTAGATTTTATTTAGGAGCTTATCTTGCTCGAGCCATCTCTGGCTAGACTCGGCTCTTTGTCTCGCCTTGGGCAGGCATTGAGACTTGTAGCCATAAGTTTATTTGCAAGCTTATCTTGCTCGAGCCATCTCTTGCTATGTTTGGCTTTTTATTTCGCGTTCGGCAGGCTTTGAGACTTATGGCCTTAGCTTTTATTTGTGAGCTTATCTTGCTCGAGCCGTCTCTAGCTATGCTTGGCTCTTTGTCTCGCCTTGAGCATGCTTTGAGACTTGTACCTTTAGCTTATCTTGCTCGGGCCGTCTCTGGCTATGCTTGGTTCTTTGTCTTGCCTTGGGCAGGCATTAGGACTTGTGGCCTCAGCTTTTACTTGCGAGCTTATCTTGCTCGAGCCGTCTCTGGCTATGCTTGGCTGTTTGTCTAGCCATGGCATTAGCATTTATTTGCGAGCTTATTTTGCTCGAGCCGTCTCTGGCTATGCTTGGCTCTTTGTCTCGCCTTAGGCAGGCTTTCAGACATGTGGCCGTAGCTTTTAGTTATGAGCATATCTTGCTCGAGCCGTCTCTGGCTATGATTGGCTCTTTGTCTCGCCTTAGGCATGCTTTGAGATTTGTGGCCTTAGCTTTTATTTGCGAGCTTATCTTGCTCGAGCCGTCTCTGGCTATGCATGGCTCTTTGTCTCGCCTTCGGCAGGCATTAAGACTTGTACCCTTAGCTTTTATTTGTGAGCTTATCTTGCTCGGGTCGTCTCTGGCTATGCTTGGCTCATTGTCTCATCTTGAGCATGTTTTGAGACTTGTACCATTAGCTTTTATTTGTGAGCTTATCTTGCTCTGGCCGTCTCTGTATATGCTTGGCTCTTTGTCTTGCCTTCGGCAGGCTTTGAGACTTGTGGCCTTAGCTTTTATTTACGAGCTTAACTTGCTTGTGCCGTCTTTGGCTATGCTTGGCATTTTGTCTCGCCTTCGGCAGGCTTTGAGACTTATGGCCTTAGCTTTTATTTGCGAGCTTATCTTGGTCGAGCAGTCTTTGGCTATGCTTGGCTTCTTTTATCACCTTCGACAGGCTTTGAGACTTGTGGCCTTAGCTTTTATTTGCGAGCTTATCTTGCTCGAGCCATCTCTGGCTATGCTTGGCTCTTTGTATCGCCTTGAGCATGCTTTGAGACTTGTACTTTTAGCTTTTATTTGTTAGCTTACCTTGCTCGAGCCGTCTCTGGCTAAGCTTGGTTCTTTGTCTCGCCTTGGGCAGGAAATAAGACTTGTGGCCTTAGCTTTTATATGCAAGCTTATTTTGCTCGAGCCGTCTCTGGCTATGCTTGCCTCTTTGTCTAGCCTTGGGCAGGCTTTGAGACTTATGGCCTTAGATTTTATTTGCGAGCTTATCTTGCTCGAGCCGTCTCTGGCTATGCTTGGCTCTCACTCTCGCCTTGAGCATGCTTTGAGACTTGAACCTTTAGCTTTTATTTGTTAGCTTACCTTGCTCGGGGCATCTCTTGCAATGCTTGGTTCTCTGTCTCGCCTTGGGCAGGCAATAAGACTTGTGGCCTTAGCTTTTATATGCAAGCTTATTTTGCTCGAGCCGTCTTTGGCTATACTTGGCTCTTTGTCTAGCCTTGGGCAGACTTTGAGACTTATGGCCTTAGCATTTATTTGCGAGCTTATCTTGCTCGAGCTGTCTCTAGCTATGCTTGGTTCTTTGTCTTGCCTTGGGCAGGCATTCAAACTTGTGGCCTTAGCTTTTATTTGCGAGCTTATCTTGCTCGGGCCGTCTCTGGCTATGCTTGGCTCTTTGTCTCACCTTGAGCATGCTTTAAGACTTGTGGCCTTAGCTTTTATTTGTGAGCTTATCTTGCTCGGGCCATCTCTGGCTATGCTTGGTTCTTTGTCTCGCTTGAAGACAATACAATGGAAGACAATACGATGGAGCTAGTCGAGATCGAAGCGAGTGTTTGTCAAGAGATATCACCGGGCAGTCTTAGATCTCGGAGGGCTGTCAAGGCCCTGGTGTAATTTGCAGAGTCCCTCGATTCGCTCATATTCTGATGCGTATGAGTAGATAAAGAGGGACATCGTGATTGATGAAGAAAAGGCAGCGAAGTTGAGAAGCGAGCAAATCGGTGGAGCAAAGCGTAGGGAGAAAGGAGGGCCTGCCCAGCGTTCGTCAACTTCTAGAGGGGCAAGGAACCGAGCTGCTCCTTACAACCATTACCAGACGACCCCCTAACTGTGACTGGGATTACCGTCGATTTAGTGGTAGCCCGTCCCATAATCCCCCTATGAATCAGCCTGAACGAAGCCACGAAAGAATTGACTATTCGCTGCCTCCACACGCGAGCAACTTCCCAAGGATAAAACCATGCAGATGATAGACCAAAGTCCTGCCTATAGGCAGTACACTCCTTTAAAGGTGTCGATAGAGGAGATGTTCCATGTCTTAAAAGAACGAGGTCTGTTGTATTCCCCAACACCAATGTCTAAACCAGCGAATAGGAGGGATAGGAGTAGGTTTTACAGATTCCATAATGATTATGGCCATTCAACATCTGAGTGCCATGATGTAAAGAACCAGGTGGAGGATTTAGTGAAAAACCGGTGCCTCAATAAATTAATCGATGGGGGACGCCTGGTGGTAGAGCGGTAACAAAAAGAGGATGACCAGGCTTATGATATGGACCTCAAACAACCTACTGAGAGAGTGATAGCATGAGGGCCAACAATGGTAGAAGACTCGAACAGAACAAAAAAAAACTATAGCAAATATGCTTCTGCTAATCATGAGGTCTTACTGAATATGCCTGCTGTAAAGATAGCAAAAACCAGGTAAGTCCCAATTATATGGACGGATGAAGACGAGGAAGTGGTCGTATATCCCTACGAAGATGCCCTAGTTGTAAAGGCAAATATTGCAAATAGAGAAGTTCAGTAGACATTCTCTTTAAGTCCACCCTAGATGAGATGGGAATAACATACATAAGGCTTGAGCACACGAACATCTCCTTGAAAAGATTCGGTGGGGGAAGGTTGACCCCCCTAGGAATAGTGAATCTGCTGGTAACGATAGGCTCGAAGCCCTTCAAGAAGAACATGATGCTTGACTTCGTGGTTGTGGACGAGGTCAGCTCTTACCAGGTGATATTGGGAAGACCGTTCATGAGAATCAGTCAATCAGTGATGTCAGCGCACTACCTGCCACTGAAATATCAAATGAACGGAGTGGTTGGGGTTGTTAAAGGTGATCAAAGGAAGCGATGCAGGTGACATCGTTGGACGCTAGAAAGGCAAGAACCTGCTGAGGAATTTGAGGTAATTCTGATAAAGTCAGACGACCAGGAGAAGAAAGTTAAGATCGACTCGAGTTTAAGCAAGCAGGTGAGGAAGAATCGGATTCGAGTGCTTGCGAGCCCATTCGGATGTATTCGCCTGGTCCTATGATGACTTGCCAGGGATTGATCGGAAGGTGGCATGCCCCAAGCTAACGGTAAGAAGATAAGCGAAGCCAGTAAAGTAGAGGTGGAGGTTTGTCAACCAGGAAAGATACTATGCCATAAACGGGGAGGTGGAGAAGCTGTTAAAGGCATGATTTATAAGGAAAGTTCGTTACCCCGAATAGATCTCAAACGTAGTACTAGTCAAGAAGGCAAATGGAAAATGGAGAATTTGTGTGAATTTCACAGGCCTAAATAAAGCCTGTCCTAAAGACAGTTTCCCACTGCTGATAATTGAACAGCTGGTTGACTCCATGGCTGGACATAGTTTTCTTAGCTTCATGGACGCATTTTTCGGTTACAACCAAATTCCCATGTTCGGGCAGGACGAGGAATGCACGGCTTTTATCACAAATCAAGGTCTGTTCTGCTATAAGGTCATGCCCTTCAGCTTAAAAAATACAGGAGCGACATATCAGTGGTTAGTGAACAAGATCTTTAAACTTAAACCCTAAACCTTATGATTAGCCGCACAATGGAAGTTTACGTGGACGATATGATTACCAAGTCCATGGATGCAGAAGAACATATCAAGCATCTGGAGGAGACCTTCGCGCTCTTGAGGGAGTACGTAATAAAGATTAACTTTGAGAAGTGTGCATTTGGGGTTGATTCTGGGATGTTCTTAGTCTTCATGGTCAATCATAGAGGAATTAAGGCCAACACAGAAAAGATAAGAGCGGTACTAGAAATGAAGTCCCCACGCACTCTTAAACAGATACAAAGTCTTATGGGTAAGCTAGCAGCCCTGAATAGGTTCATCTCCCGGGCAACGGACAAGTGCCATGTCTTCTTCCAGGAGATAAAAAAGGGGGATGAAGACAAAGTGGACACCAGAATGTGAGGTAGCATTTCAGCAATTAAAGGAGTACTTGTTAAAGGCCCCGTTACTGTCAATACCACGAGTAGGAGAAGTTTTATACTTATGCTTGGCCGTGTTACATTGGGCAATGAGCTCGGTCCTAATAAGGGAGGAGTCAGGGGTACAACACCCAGTGTACTACACGAGCAAAGCTTTACTGGAAGTCGAGACTCGGTAACCACAAGTAGAAAAATGGGCGCTCGCGTTGGTCACATTAGCTTGGAAGTTGAGGCCTTATTTCGAAGCGCACTCAATAGTGGTCTTGATGAACCAGCCGCTTAGATAAATCCTGCATAAGCCAGAGACCTCAGGCCAGTTTGTGAAGTGGTCGATAGAGCTCAGCGAATTTGACATCAGCTATCAGGCCCGAACAGTAATTAAAGCACAAGCTCTGGCAGACTTTGTGGCTGAATATACAGAATCAGAAAAAAGTACAGATAACGTGCAAGCAGTGGGGGAGCATGTTCCAGGAAAATTTTGGGTGGTCACAGTAGATAGATCATGTGGGGATTAAAGAGCAGGAGCTGGAGTGGTTCTGCTTAGCCCTGAAGGGATAAAAATTCAATATGTTGTAAAGCTCGAGTTTATGGCCGCTAATAATCAAGTTGAGTATGTGGCCATCATTGCAGGACTAAAACTTGCGTTAGTGGTGAAAGCAGAGGAGGTGAAAGTTCGATCAAATTCCCAGTTATTGGCAAATCATCTCAACGAAAGCTTCCAAGCGAAAGGCGAGAAGATGGAAGCCTACCTTGGGAAGGTAAGGCAATTGGTTGGGAAGTTTCAAGCAGTGTAGGTGGAACAGATTTCGAGGGCATAAAACTTTCAAGCGAATGACCGCTGTGTCAGACCCCAAAATGCCCAAGTCAATTTCTATGGAGACCAGAGTTAGCTCGAGTATTGAGCAAGAAGACGAGGTAATGAGCGTAACCTCGAACAGTACCTGGATGGATCTGATTGTCTCCTACATTAAGGAAGGGATAGTACATGCCGATAAGAAGCAAGCAGGAAAGTAGAAGTGTCAAGCAGCAAGGTATGCATTGATTGACGGAGTGTTGTACCGATGATGGTACTCCCTGCCACTGTTACGATGTTAGGGAAGTACACGAGCTCAGGTATAAACCTCTTTCTCTTCTCTTGTTATTTTTCTATTTTTCGTTTATCTGGGTTCTCGATTCCCACCGGGTATATTCTGCCTATAGGAAATATGTCAAACACCCAACAACCCCGTAGGATGTCGTCCGAAGAATCGTCCGCTTCAAGTGACGTTCAACCCCTTAGTATGATTCCAGTAAGAGATTCCAGTTCAGAGGGGGTGTTAGCTATGGCGGAGACCTAGCCGCATCAAGGGGGAAGGGTTAGCCAACGGTCAGGGAGTGGGGGTATCCCATTGACTCCATGAGGTGTGAAACCACACACCAAGATCTGGATAGGCTTAGGGACACCTACCACACACCAGACAATGTGGACTTGTGGGTGCTGGGTAAGGGTGACATACCCAACCGTCCTTCTCAGGGGTATGCCACCTTCCACATGGAATGCTTTAGGTGGGGGGTTAGGCTGCCTCTTCAGCCTTATTTTACCCGAATTTTATCCAGATTCCGGTTGGCACCGGGGCAACTGAACCCGAATGCGTGGAGGGTCTTGTTTGGCCTCTATGTATTGTGGAGATGGTGTAATCTGGGTGAGCCCTCGGTAAAGGAGATAAAGCATCTCTACCAGTTGAAATGCAGCCCGAAGGATGCTGGCTGGTACTACCTCACCTCTAGCCTGAAGGGCAAGAAACCCATAACTGATCTCCCCACTTCTGGTGGTAATTGGAAGGACAAATTTTTCTTTGCTGGAGGAGATTGGGGGCATGCTGCACCTCTCTCCGAAGGGATCCCTCCGGTTCCTCGTCATTTTTGCACTCCAGGTCGTTTACTTGTCCAACGAATTTTTATTTTGGTTCTTCTGCTCGCATCTTTTCTCACTATTTTGCTCTGGTTGTTGTTGCAGTATCCTGGGGTGCCTTTTATAGGATTGGGGAAGAGCTTCGAGCGCGTGTCAACACTACCCTCGACAACGCGAGCTCATGCAGGGAGCTACTCACAGCACAAAATTTTGTAAAGTTTGGCTTGGTCTCAGAGGAAGAGATAAGTGGTGTGCTTAATATGTTGAAGAGGCCTGCGAGGACCTTGGGACGCACGAGCAACTCTTCTGCTCTAGGAAAAAGGCCTCGAACCGATACTCCCACTTCACCGGTTCGAGCTACCCCCCCAGTTCAGGAGACAGAGCGAGCAGAAGAGGGTGCAGTTCGCAGACGTCCGAGGGCTGCAACGTCAGCTCGGCCTCGATCAGAACACGTGCAGGAATAGGAGCGGCCTGATCGTGCCGATCCCTACATCAAGGATTTTGTTAAACAGATGGAGGACAAGTTCTTGGATGGGATGGAATCCTATGATGCTGGTGAGTTGGTCGGCGCTTTCCACCGCCTCTCTTCTCGTGCTGCTGCTGTTGCTACTGCCTTCAAGGCCAAGACTCAGGATTCCCAGAGGAAGCTTCGAGAAGATATTCAAAGGTTGAAACAGAGTCTTGAGCAGAAAGATGAGGAGGCAATGAAGCTTCGCGAGGAGAACTCTACCCTCGAGGAGAAAGCAGCAATGTCGGATTCCAAGGCCCTCCAGCTCGAGAAGGAGCTGTCTCTCGTCTGGGATGATCTACTCAATGCTCGGAAGGACTTGGACACACAAAGGTTCTCCTTCGAGAGGACCATGGAGGAGGAGGCTTCTCGCCTCCAAAAGAGGACGGACTCTTTGGAAGATAGGCTCACGACAGAGTACAATGATGGGGTGTCTTTCAGTTATAACTGCCTCGTGTTTGCCTTGAGCAAGGAGCATCCTGAAGTAGACCTATCTAAGCTCGAGGCAACCGTCGTGGAGTACATACGCGAGCACGACACCCCAAGTCACGAGCTGGGTGTCCCCTCTACCGAGGCCTTTACCGAGTCTGGAGAGGCTGCTCCTGCTGCCGCTGCTGCCACTGCTCCTCCTACTGCTGCTACCACTGATGCCACAGAAGCTACTTTTCCCTCCGAGGACCCAGCTCCACCTGCTAGCCCCAAAGCTCCAGCCAATTGATCTTTTTTTTGTACTTTTATTTGGAAGAATGTGATTTGCAGGCATGGGATTCCTCATGCGTTAGTCACCGATAATGGGAGGCAGTTTGATAATGGCAAGTTCAGAGACTTCTGTCAGAATCTGGGGATAGAGCTGAAGTTTTGCTCTCCCTCACACCCGCAAGCCAATGGGCAAGTAGAGGCCGCGAATAAAACTATAAAACGCCTCCTGAAGACAAGACTGGGCGAGCAAAAAGGAGCCTGGGTGGACGAGCTGCCTGGTGTCTTGTGGGCTTACAGAACCACACACAAAACGGCCACTGGAGAGACCCCATTCTCCTTGGCGTTTGGGCACGAAGCAGTGATTCCCGCTGAGATAGGAATGGGGACGCACCGGACAGAGCACTTTAACGAGGAGCAAAACAACGAGCAGATGTGTGCAGGTCTGGACTTGCTGGAAGAAAAGAGGGAAAGGGTAGCTGCTAAGATCTCAGAGTATCCACAGAGAGTGGCTCATTATTACAACCAAAATGTACACATTCGCCGGTTCCAGGTGGGTGATTGGGTGCTGAGGAAGGTCAACCAGAGCACGAAGGACCCGAGGCAAGGTGTACTAGGGCCAAACTGGGAAGGTCCTTATCGAGTCACTCAATTAGCAGGACCAGGAGCATACCGGCTAGCTCATCCAGACGGACGAGAGGTCAAGAGGCCGTGGAACGTACGACTCCTGATGAAATATTTCCAGTAAGTCTCCTTGTATTGTGCAGTGTTAATGTAAGATTCCTACCCAAAATGGGATGTATAAAGGTGTAAATGTATATGAGAATAAGAAAAGCATTCATAATGTAAGTTCAAAATGAAGACCCGAAGCACAAGAACAAGCTTGGGTCAATTGCAGGCCCGAGCAGAAGATCAAGAAGAGCTCCTTGGCCAGAAGTCCCAAAGCCTAAGTCTTAGGCGGGACGGTGCCACGCTTGGGTCAATTGCAGGCCCGAGCAGGAGTGTCACGAGAAGAAGCTTGGGTCAATTGCAGGCCCGAGCAGAAGATCAAGAAGAGCTCCTTGGCCAGAAGTCCCAAAGCCTAAGTCTTAGGAAGCAGAAGCAGTTCACGAAGAACACAAAGGCCAGAAGTTCCAATGCCTAAGTCCTAGGCTGGACAGTGCCTGGCAAAGCTAACTACCAGTGAAGGAAGTTCATGAATAATGCTAAGGACAAAAGTCCCTAAGCCTAAGCTCTAGGAGGGACGGTGTCTAGCAAGAGCCAGATGTAGGCTCAAGCAAGTTAAATGAGCTCGAAAAATAAACATAAGGCTTTTAGCCCAATTCAAAGCGAAGCTCTACCATGTATAGGTTAAACAGCATTACACTTGGGCATAAAGGAAAATAGAAAGTCCAACACTTAGAAAATTTTTACTCAGCAAGTATATTCGAAATCAATTCAACATAGAAGACAAGAGCATGTGCGCACGAGCATTCAATAGAGTTGTTCAACGTGTGTCTTTTTATTTCTTTGAAATAATTACATATGTAAAAAAAAAAAAATCATGCAGCAGGAGTAGCGTCGTCAGCAGCGGCGAGGAAGATGGGCAGCATCAGCCAGGAGGGACGTCGTCGGCCAGCAGCGAGGAGGAAGGCCGAGCATCGGCAGGAGGGGCGATGAAGGGACATCGGCAGGAGGAGCAGTAGAAGGGACATCAGCAGGAGGGGCATCACGAGTGCTCATGTACTCAGCTACATACCCTTCAACCTTAGACATGTCGGCCTCTGGGTATGCCTTACCAAAAGCATACATGAGGCAATCGTAGCTGGAGTCTGCCCCATTGTTGTACTCAGTGGCAAGCTGGACCTTTAAAGTGTCAATTTGCCCCTGAAGACGAGCAGTTTCCCCCCCTATGAGCTGCTCATAGTAAGATTTCTGAGTGTCCAGATCCTTTCGAGCATGCTCCAATTCATCCTTGGTGTCAGTCAGCTCCCTGTGAAGCTCAGAGGCCTTGGAGTCGGCCACTGCTGTCTTCACAGCAAGATTTAAGTTTTCGTCCAGAAGCTTTTTATTTTCCTCCTTCAGCTCGCTCACAACTTGCTCCAAGCTCTGAACCCTTGCTTGATGTTTTTCCTGGGAGCCCCGAGCTGAAGCCCTGAGAATGGTCGCAGCCGTTAAAGCTCGGGAGGAGAGTCCCTAGATGGCGCTGAACAGCTCGTCAGAATTAAAGGACTCTATCTCATCCAGGAATCTGCTGGTCAATTCCTCATTGTAGGCCCTCAGGTAAGGCTCGGAACGGCCAGGCTGACTTTGCTCCTGCACATTGCCGGTTTGGGGGCGAGGTGGATCAGCGGTGCTTTGTCTCCTGCGTGGAGGACCTTCCTCTGCCAGCTCGGTCTGTCGAGCAGAAGAGGTAGCTCGAGTGGATGGAGGCGGAGCACTCGTTTCTGCTCGTGGCCTCTTTGAGGTGCTCGCACCTTCCGCCGTCCCTACGCGCCGATGTAACATCTCATGTATCCTGCTGCTCATCTCTTCACTTGGCACTAAATTGGACTCCAAAAAGTTTTGGGGTGTTAGCAGCTCCCTGCACGAGCTCGCGCTTGTAAGAACTGTCTGCACGTTTGCTCGAAGCCGGCCCCCAATCGAATAAGAAGCACCCCAGGAGGCTGCAGATACGACCAAAGCAAAGTAATGAGAATAGACACAAGCAGGAAAACTAAAAGTAAAATCCACAAGACAGATAAACGACCTAGAGTGCAAAAGTGCCGCGGGACTGGAGGGACCCCCTCGCTACGAAGTGCAGCTTGCCCCCACTCTCCCCCAACGAAGAAGAATTTGCTCTTCCAGTTGCCACCAGAGGTTGGGAGATCGGTGATGGGCTTTTTACCCTTTAGGCTGGAGGTAAGGTAATACCAACCAGCATCCTTCGGGCTTCACTTCAACTGGTAAAGGTGTCTGATTTCCCCTACCGAGGGCTCACCCAGATCACAGCGCTTCCACAACACAAAGAGTCCGGAAAAGACCCTCCACCCATTCGGGTTCAATTGCCCTGGGGCCAGACGGAACCCAGACAAAACCCGGGTAAAGTAAGGCTGGAGAGGCAGCCTAACCCCCTATTTGAAGCACTCCAAGTAGAAGGTCGTGTACCCTTGGGGGGGACGGCTGGGGATCTCACCCCTGCCCGGCAACCTTAAGACTACACTATCGGGTATATTGTAAGTATCCCTAAGTCTATCTAAATCCAACTGGGTGGTCTCACATCTCATATGATCTATGGGGTATTCCCCATGCTCGGACCTTTGACTGGCCCTTACCCTTTGATCTGGCTGGGTCTCAGCCGTGGGTAGTTCCCTCTCTGAACTAGAATCCCTCACGGGGATTATACTAAGGGGTTGTGCCTCACTAGAAGAGGACGAATTCTCCGGCGACATCCTCCGGACCTGTTGGGGGTTTGACATTTTTCTTTTTTCCTAAGGAAATAAACTAACGGAGTTCGGAAAAATAGAGGGAAGAAATGGAAGAGTGGCTGTACGAGCGAAGGAAGTATGGTTGGCGAAAATCACCTTGACGAAAGAAGAAGACCGATGTAACCGGCGGAGAGCAGATTAATTTTGAGTTTGAACAAAAAGTGAGCAAATAGAGGAAACAGCGAAGAAGTTAGAGGTTTATAAAGAGGAGGACGCGTCTCTTCGACTGGCGGCGTGCGTTTTGAGGGACACGACCTTTTAGGTAACGTCCCTTCGAATTTTAAACGCACGGCTGGGATCAACCCACGTGTCCTGCCATAAATGCGAAATGATTGAAGTGGGAGACAACTGGGAAACGTGGGGAAGCGTAAAAGGCCGCGAATTCGGCCCATCATTAATGAGTTTCCAGTCTTATCTCGTTTCACTCAAAAGACTAGAAACTGGGGGACTAGTGTTTGGGTAATATCGGGCAGGTCTTCTCGAGGCCCTTCCAGCTCGAGCAGAGGATCGACCACGGGCATAAAGACGACCTCATTAGACGTCAAAGCTAGTCACTGTTGAAGGCACGCGGGAAAAACTGCATCAACATCTACGCTATCGATTAATGGGAAAAATATTAATTATGTACTGACTAATGCGACTTACCTGTTATTATTATTAGTACCTGTTCATTTATTCTCATTTTTGCATAGTTTATTTTCATTATATTATTTCATATTGAAACAGTCGTTCTTTCTTTAGGCATAATTGATGGTTTTATTCCCTTAGAAATATTCTCTTATTTCTCACACATTTACATCTCCTGCATAAGTTTGGGGACTTTGTATTAGCCAATCTATCTAATGCATATAATAGCAATTACAACAATAAATTTCCTAAAAATAATACTCTTAAAAAAATTTACTCATCATTGACATTTGACCTAACACTCACTTCATTTTCCCTCTGCGAGTCCTGCATTAAATGTTCGAGCACATTAGTATGAAGATATCCATTCATTCCAACAAATTTTGATTCCCTAATAATGCCACAATGTTCATAACATATATTTCAGCAATCCCTACATCACCTTTCCAAGAATCCTCAAACCTATTCCCATACCCAAAAGGCCGAAATACTTTCAATGGGGGTACTTGAGGTCTGTCCTCCATAGTCCCCGATTTGGTCAGCAAATAACACCCATACTCCACCCCATTCTACTTTCAATTTCGACACAATTATTCTTTTTAGATGTTCCAATCCCTTTTCTCTATTCAATAAATTACATAAACTTTGATATACCCAATCCACATTTTCCACAAATTATCAAACAGTAACATCCCTAGAAAACCAAAACATTTTAAAACACATACATGCTTATTCTAATTTTTACAAGATAAAAAGCATTATTTTTACACCACTTCTACGCAAACATGGAATGGCTTATGAGGAACCATCACCAATCTAGCAATACCTTGTCATAAACAATCTTCAATGATGTGATGATGCACATAGTAATATTCTTCATAATCGTGTAGTGACATAAAAAAACATAATAAATACATGTTTTCCCCTTCTCAACTTTGTAAATACTTCAAAATATCAAATAATTTCAAAAAATAACCCTAAAACCTCTATATCTGCTCCACAACTATTAACATAATACAAATGACAAATCACATTCAACTACTTATTGTTTACACTAAATTAATGCATGTATATAAATTACAATGTAATCCATATACATCCACAAGGAGCATGTATCCATTATATAACTTTGACTGCATATCAAACCATCCAACGTGCTTTGATCAACCTACACTTCTTTGTTTGAACCTAATGCTTATTCGACTATCTTAATTATAACAATGTTTGTAACTACAAATCAGATCCACCAATCAATATATAATTCAAATACTAATTTTCATCAATTCACTCATGCTCTCCAATGCATTAATCCACGTGTTATTGCTGCTTTCTGGTCGCTCCAAGATGTTGATGTTACCTTCTGGTCCCTCCAAGGTGTTGATGTTACCTTCTGGTCGCTCCCTCCTCCACCAGGATTTTCAATTGGTTCTTGCGTTTCTCTATTCACTGAAACGATGATACCTCCTCGATTGTATTCAAAGAGAAAGTGTCAGAGTTCGCCGGGTGTTTTTCCAGTGAAAACCCTTTGTCGCTAAAGTAAGTAATCGGGTTGATTCTTTTAAATTCTCTGTCAAACAGAGAAAAACCGAAAAACAAAAAATGAAAAACTAAAAGAAAAAAAGAGAGATCCTCTTCCCCCCCTTCGTCAAATATTTATCCTTTTTTTTCCTTGGGCCCCTTACTCAGTTGCCATGCTCTGAATTTATTGCACCTGGGTGTCTTTCTAACAGTTATGAGTCACAGTGACAAAACTTTATAGTGTAGGGATGTCTAACGATCAGGGGTCACAATGACAAAATTTTGGGTGTGGGGGTATCAGACGGTTATGGATCACAGTGATGAAACTTTAGTGTGTGGGGGTGCCTGTCAGTCATCAATCGCCGTGATGAGACCTTTTGGTGTGGAGGTGCCTGGAAGCTACTTTCTTCTTCTCGGAGAGAGCCATTCACCGTCTTACACTATAGATTCGGGCTGTCATACTCGGGTCTAGCTCTGCTCGAGCTTTAGTCTCTTCCTATTCTTGGTGCTGCTCATAACGTGATCAGGGCTCGTTTGATGGTCATGGACATTCCTGCACTTTATAATTTTGTTCGAGCAGGATGCGAGTATCTGAGCTTGACTAGCTTTAAACACTTGACCCCAACCAACTTTGACACCGAGCAGGGGTGTCTTTGTGCTAGTGATCAGGACATCTGTTCTGGCTGGCTTGCCCTCGAGCAGGCTTGCTCTTCATTCCCTAAACACCAATCCCCCAATTTCTAGTCTTGAGAGTGAAAGGGGATAAGAGTATAAATTACTTGCCCGAGCAGGTTTTTCCCCCCTACTTTTTTATGTTGTGTTGTCTGCTTCTTCCGTCACTTCACATTTAATGTGGGTTGCATGGGTTAATCTGGACCATTCTTTTAAAATTTGAAGGGGTATTTCCCTAAACAGTAACACCCCCTTGAGCAACGTGGCGTCTGTTGGAGCAACTCACTTTCCTCTTTATAAATCCCTAAATCTACCGTCTTCATCTTCTTATTTTCTCACATTACTTAAAGTGAAAACCCACTGATTGCAGGTGAAATCTACCTTCTCGGTTGCAGCCGTTATAATTTACGCCCTCCAAATCAATCTCAGGTATAAATTCTCTGACTTATTCTTCTCGTTCTTGTCATTTTTGTTTTTATGGGTTTCTTGTTTCCCATTATGGTAGACTGTAGTTCGGCTTTCCGAAATCTGACAGTGGTGTGTTGTGGGGGAGCCGTTGTTCTTTAGGAAAATATCTACCACAGAAAAACCCAAAAGGATGTGTACCCTGAAAATTCTTCTTCTTCTAGTGATTCCTGAGCTGATAGGAGGGTTGTGGTAAGAAAAGTAAGTCCCGAAGAGGCCATTAACATTGCCAGCGAGGTCGTCGAGGGTGACATTCTAGAAGAAATTCGGCCAAACAAAAGGCAAAAGACTGGTCAAATTTCTGAGGTCGACAACCTATATATGGGTGGAGGGTTTTATCCAAATAAGTGGAGGGTTTTATCCGACCTATATATTCTATGTAGTTAGTGTAAGTGGGTGAGCCTGTGGTAGATGAAATAAGGAACCTCTACCAACTGAAAAGCAGCCCAAAAAATGCGGACTGGTATTACATCACCTCTAGTTCCAAGAACAAAAAACCCATTCCTAATCTCCCCACATATAGCGGCAACTGAAAAGGTAAGTTGCTTTTCGCTGAGGGGGACTAAGGGCGAGCAACCTCTGCTTCAAAAGAAATTCCCAAAATTCCTTCTCTCTTTTGCACTCCAGGTCATTTGCTGCTCATTATGCCTTCTGATTTGGTTTTTCTTCTTACCATTTCTTATTGTCATTTTTGGTCTTTGTAGTTTCTTGGAGTATATCACATGGGATCGAAGATACTGCCTTAGACAATGTTAGCTCGTGCAAAGAATTATTGACCCGCCATAACTTCGTTGAGTTTGGCTTAGCGTCCGAGGAAGAAAGCATGAGCAGCATCCGAGGAAGAAAGCATGAGCAGCATCCGAAAGATTCTCTGGTACTCTTGAGCCCGAGCATCTCCTCAGCTACACCTAAGAGGTCTATGGTTGACCTTACTGCTTCACCAGTCAGAGTTCTTCCTCTTCCATCTAAAGGTGATAGAGTGGTCGGAGAAGCTCATCCGAAAGATTCTAGCACCAAATTTTCTGTCATGTCCCGATCCGCGGGCTCTAAGGAGCGAACTGACTCTATGGAGCCTTATGTCAAGGAGTTTACGAAGCATGTACAGGAGGGTTTTGTTACTGTGTTGGAGTCCTCCACCCTTAATGACCTGGCCAATTCCTTCCAGCGCTCTGCATGTCAACCTGCTGCTGCTTCTACAACTTTCAAGACAAAAGTCTTGAATTATGAGAAAAAACTTAGAGTTGAGAACTAGAGCTTGAGGAAGGATCTGGAGAAGAATAAGAGGAGTCAACAAAGCTCTAAACCGAAATCTTCATATTTTATGAGAGAGCTACCATGGCCGAGTCAAAGGCGTTTCAGCTCGAGAAGGAGCTGTCCATGGTTAGAGACGAGCTTGTGAATGCCATGAAATTCTTGATGTTACAAGATTTTCCTTTGAAAGGACCGTGGAAGCTGAAACTTCTTGTCTCCAGAGCAAAGTGGACTCTATGGGCAATCAGCTTACTGAGGAGTACAACAAGGGGCTGACATTCTACTATGAGTGCATTATGTCTATCTTGGGTAAGGAATACCCCGAGATGGATGTGTCTAAGCTTGAGGCTGGCGTGGATGCCTATATGAATGAACAGGATGCTAGGAGCCAGCAACCAAGGGATCCACCTTCATGTGTGGAAGTTGTTGCTATAGGACCAGAAGAAGCTGCTCCTTCCACTGAGGAGGCTCAACTTGCTCCCCCACCGAGAAGGAACCTTGACTGCTCTTTCCTCCTAAGCCCTTGATCTAACTGTTGATGCAGCTGTCCCAGCTCCTTGATTTTTGTAGCTCTCTCTTTTTTTATGTGGTATTTGTAAGCATCGGCGGATTAAATCAAATGAAATAAAGAAAGTAGATTTTCTACTTTTGTGTTCGTACCTTTAATTTGTTCTAAATTTTATGTGAGATAAGTTTTCAGTAAGCTTCGAGTTTTTCCATTGTCCTTATTGAAATTTCAGAACTCTTGCTCACTTTATTCACTTTGCTCTTCGCAAAGATGTGAGCCACTTGACTTACCCCTTATGTATTTCAACAACTTTGCCGTACCACGAACAAGCTTAGAGATCCCTAGCCGTAGCCCCTTTTTGGGCGAGCTTATCTTGTTCGAGCTAATCTTGGCTATGATTGACTCTTTGTCTCACCTTGGGCAGGCTTTGAGAATTATGGCCGTAGGTTTTATGTGCAAGCTTATCTTGCTTGAGCCAACTCTAGATATGCTTGGCTCTTTGTCTCACCTTGGGCAGGCTTTGAGACTTATGGCGTAGCTTTTATTTGCGAGCTTATCTTGCTCGAGTTGACTCCGGCTATGCTAGGCTTTTTATCTCGCCTTGGGCAGGCTTTGAGACTTTTGGCCTTAGCTCTTATTTGCGAGCTTATCTTGCACGAGCCAATCCTGGCTATGCTTGGCTCTTTGTCTTGCCTTGGGTAGGCTTTGAGACTTATGGTCGTAGCTTTTATTTGCAAGCTTATCTTGCTCAAGCCAACTCTGGCTATGCTTGGTTCTTTGTCTCGCCTTGGCCAGGCTTTGACACTTATGGCCTTAACTTTTATTTATGAGTTTATCTTGCTGGAACCAATCCTAGCTATGCTTGGCTCTTTGTCTCGTGTTGGGTAGGTTTTGAGACTTATGGCCTTAGCTTTTATTTACGAGCTTATCTTGCTCAAGCCGACTCTGGCTATGCTTGGCTCTCTGTCTCGCCTTGGGCAGGCTTTGAGGCTTATGGCCGTAGCCTTTATTTACGAGCTTATGTTGCTCAAGTCGTCTCTAGTTATGCTTGGCTCTTTGTCTTGCCTTGGGCAGGCTTTGAGACTTATGGCCTTAACTTTTATTTACGAGTTTATCTTGCTCGAGCCAATCCTAGCTATGCTTGGGTCTTTGTCTCGCGTTAGGCAGGTTTTGAGACTTATGGCCTTAGCTTTTATTTACGAGCTTATCTTGCTCAAGCCGACTGTTGCTATGCTTGGCTCTCTGTCTCGCCTTGGGCAGGCTTTGAAACTTATGGCCGTAGCCTTTATTTTCGAGCTTATCTTGCTCAAGTCGTCTCTGGTTATGCTTGGCTTTTTGTCTCGCCTTGGGCAAGCTTTGAGACTTATGGTCATAGCCTTTATTAGCGAGCTTATCCTGCTCGAGCCGATCCTGCTATACTTGGCTCTTTGTCTCGCCTTAGGTAGGCTTTGAGACTTATGGCCTTAGCTTTTATTTGTTTTCATAAGCTTTAACTTGCTCGAATTGAATCAGTTTTAGAAGGCTTCTCTATTCTTTCTTCCAACAGATCCAAATTTGTACAAATCTGCTCGTTGTTCTGCTCCTCATTGGAATATTCCGTCTGATGTGTGCCTACCCCTATCTCTAATGGGATCACTGCTTCATGCCCAAATGCCAGAGCAAACGGTGTCTCGCCCGTAGCGGTCTTGTGTGTGATTCTATAAGCCCATAACACACCAGGCAACTTGTCCACCCATGCTCCTTTTTGCTCTCCCAATCTGGTTTTCAAGAGACGTTTTATGGTTTTGTTAGCAACCTCCACTTGCCCATTTGCCTGTAGATGTGATGGCGATCAAAATTTCAACTCTATTCCTATGTTTGCGCAGAAGTATCTA
Organism: Murraya koenigii; assembly: GCA_025617385.1. Taxonomy (NCBI): domain Eukaryota; kingdom Viridiplantae; phylum Streptophyta; class Magnoliopsida; order Sapindales; family Rutaceae; genus Murraya; species Murraya koenigii. The sequence continues at coordinate 17,173,344 of CM046814.1, forward strand.
AACTTGTTGTTGTCAAACTGTCTCCCATTATCCGTAACCACTGCATAAGGGATTCTGTACCTGCAAATCACATTTCTCCAGATAAAATCAGTTGTTTTACTCTCTGTAATACTGCTCAAGGCCTCTACTTCAACCCATTTCGTAAAATAATCAATCGCAAAAATAGCATATGTCACGAATGCTCGTCCTTTTGGTAACGGTCCGATAAGATCAAATCCCCAATGAGCAAATAGCCATGGAGAGTTCATCACTGTGAGGTTCTCCGGTGGTTGAGCTATGAAATTGGCGAAGCTTTGCAACTCTTGCAGCTTCTGGTCTTTTTTTGTGCGTCTTGGTGCATTCTGGGCTAGAAACACCCTTGCCTCAAGACTTTAAAAGCTAAAGGCCTTACACTAGAGTGATTTCCACAAATCCTCTGCTGGAAGTGACTGTAAACCGAAGAAAAAGATGAGAAGCACTGGTAAGCAGTAAATTTTGGGTCTGAGCAAAGAAAGGCAATAGGAAGCACAGTAAGGAAAATCAAGGGCTTTTAAAGAGGAGAGTACGTCTCTTCAGCTGACGGAACGGATCTCAAGAGACGCGATTGTTCAAGTAACGTCTCTTCAAAATTCAAACGCACGGCCAGGATCCACCCACGTGTCCCGCATTAAATATGAAATGATGAAAGCGGAAGACAGCTCAACACGGGGAAATGAAAAGGCCGGGAAGCCGGCCCATACAAGAAGTTTCTAGTCTTATCTCACTTCACTCTAAAGACTAAAAACTAGGGGACTGGTGTTTGGGTAACATCGGGCAGGTCACCTCAAGTTCAATCCAGCTCGAGTAAAACTCCTTGAAGCCAGTCCAATTCGAGAAGAAGACCCGATCGCTGGCACGAAGATAGCCTTACTAGGCGTCAAAGCTGGTCAAGGTCGAGGATCGTCTAGGCTAGTCGAAACCCGAGCTCACCTTCCTACGCAAGGTCTTAAAACCCCCAGGCATGACTCGACCATGCCGACCACAGACGCGAGGAAATACAAGACCCGAGACATGATCGGTTCGAGACAGTCCGACCCACCTCTCCAGCAACTCAACACGACAATCGATGCCTGACCTATACCCCACGCGGTATAGTGTCACGACTGTTACCGATGGCTAGCACACTCCCCTATAGTGTCATCATTCCATGCGCACACGCCCGACACTATGATCAGGCCATGTGAACCATGCCCACTGGACAGCTCCGCGATTCCCGTGGAATGCCACAAGAATCCCGGCCGCCGAGGGGCCCAGACACTATAGACACGGGAACGGCAGCCCTGAAGAAAAAAGGGCGGGAAAACGGAAGTATAATAGGAAAAAGAAAATAGAGGCGTGGGGTTCTGAAAATTTTGGACAGGTTCTTCTTTTTCTTCTTCTTCTCCATTCTTATTTTTTTTTGGGGAGGCTATTCTTACGAAAAGGAGACAAAAATGCCCCTTCTATTCCTCCGGTCTCTCGAACAAAGAGGGATACTAAAAGAATAACCCGATCACTGACTTGAGCGTCGGAGGATTTTCGCCGGAACAACACCCGGTGACCCCTGACCTTGTTCTTGTGAGTGCAGGTCCGAGGAGATTGCCGTCCTGGTGAATAAAGAAGAATTAAAGTTGGAAAGAAGTCCTGCTCGAGCTCGATCATACCGCGAGCAGGAGTTTTTCGACACTATTTGAGAGCACGCAGAAAACCGCATCAACAAGTTTATTCACGCATTCACATAAGTCAGTGATTTTAATGTATGGCACTTGGTAAATATTGTCTCTTTACATTATCAAGGCACATATAAATATACACTGACACGTCAACCCATCATGCTCAAGTGAGTGTTCGTTCATGGCCATAGCAAATGATAATATTTATTTTTAAGTAGGATCACAACTGTAATGGTTACAATTACTTTTTTTATGCATTTACATAAGTTAGTGAATTCAATATAAGGAAAACTTGGCAAATATTATCTCTTTACAGCATTATCAAAGCACATATAAATATTACATTGAGATGTCAACCCATCTTGTCCAAATGGGTGTTCTTTCATGGCCATAGCAAATGATAATATTTGTTTTTCTCCCAAATCAAAGCAGCTTAATAATGGCCTTCACTCATACCACCTTCTAGAATAACTATTTCAATTAAATCAAAGGCTGTAAGAAAATGATTTCAGACAATATTTTACCATCACATACAACTAAAAAACCATTAAACAAACACCATGTCATAAAACTACATATAGACTGCAGCCAAATTACTCCTATACGAAATTATTCCTACACGAGATGTCATTTTGTCATGTTGTCTTATCTTCGATATAACAGGTTATAAGAGACATCAACCAAATGCAGCCATATGCATTAGGGTGTATACAAAAAAATTTATCAGACATAAAAGAGTATGAAAGCTAATGCCGGCCACGGTGTCCCATTGAACTCCTGAGTTGACATAGGTGCCTTTTATCAATGTCTTCGCAGACTGAACGGGCTACAATATCCATATTTTATCGATGCTTCTAAGCACTAGAACAAACCTTATCCTTCACATAATTATAACTGTATGTGATAAATTCAATCACAATGCGTGCCCTCTCACTATCAGAATGCAACTTGATCTAAACATTATTAGAAGAGATTAATTAGAGGCGTTTGTGAAAATAAAAAACATTTCAAAAACTGAAGACATTTTCATATTCAAATTAACAAAAAAATATCAACTGTACTTCAGCTTTAGTGAGGCATGGCCACATTTTATGCCTCTCTATTATGAGCATTGCATATAGAGCACAATCATATCCATTAAATGTAGTGGCCTCTTTGGCACAAAAGTCAATGAGGAAATCCCTCATGTTTAACCTTGCTCAACATAAACATGCCCCACTTTGCTACAACACAATCTCAATGGATCTTTGTTGCAATGCAATGGTGAGCAGAAGCAAATCAATAACCACTTCACATTACATATCAAAATTGTTTAAACCAACACTATCGAGCTACTTTTAAATAGTTCCTGCGAATACAAATGCTGCAGCTTATTAACAAACTTAACTCACCACACGTGTACATTCTAAAATTATCACATTTGAAATCCTCACACTAGGAAGCGGATCCTAAATCTCCACCCATATTTCTATAATGATGCAACTATCACTGAGACGACCCCCCCATATTCAGAGGCGACCTATCTTAAGAAACTGAACTTAAATATTAAAATCATTTTATTAATGAGAATTCTACCGAAATTTCTGCAGAACCTTCCCTAAACATATAACATTCCCAAACCTGCAATTACAACACAAGCACTCCCAAATCATTTATTTACATCAACTACATCAACCCAATCTCATCCAGGTGATATATCCAATAATACACACGTTTCATAGATCATATATCATATTCCTAGTATAATTCCAAAACATGATAATTATACATTAACCAAAAGAAAATAATTATTCTATAGCCTTAAACAACCTCGATGGCCCAAATGACTCCAACTATGTACAATTCTTGGGTTAAGCTATTGTACTGTAATCTCACGGGGAAATATAATAAAATGGAATGAGTATAAAACTCAGTGAGCTCGATGAGTAGATAGTAGCTTTTAAAACATAAAATACTTTCAAAAAGAAATGCATCACTTGTATAATTACTTTTCTCAAATAATTATTTGAATGTAAGATTACTTTCAATTCAATCATATTCTGAATATAAGCAAAACTGATACTGTCACAAAATCAATAAAAACATCTCATATTGAAATATCATCTCAAACTGTAATATCAAATACTAAGTAAAACAAATATCCTTAAAATAATCTAGTCTCATCCGGACCTCAACGGATGGCAATGATGTACTATCTGAGTACCATCATGCCCAGAGCTACAAGGATAGACGAAAGGACGTACCATCTCATGCTTATCAACATATCTCATACCCGGATCTCAACGGACGTGCTATGATGTGCTATCCTGCGACATCGTGTCCGAACCATCCGATCTCATATCTCAATATCCATGCGCATGCATATGCCCCAAAGGGCAAAGCGCCCAAACACACGGCCCAAAGCCTCTATGTGTGTTCGGACCAGACCCTAAAGGCCTACTATCTCATCTCATCCGGAGGGAACGGGTATTTGCTTAAAACTTAAAATCATGGTCAAAATCATTATATATAGACAATTTAAATCATGCTTTAAATCATACTCGAAATCAATATATCTCATGCCCAAGATCCATCATATACTCTTTAAATGATGTTCAAAATCAACATATATACACTTTAAAATCACATTCAAGATCAAATCATATACTCTTAAAATCACTCTCGAAATCTACATAAAAGCACTTTAAATCACGTTCGAAATCAATCATCTATTTTACCATTTTAAAATCGATCACGAGCATAAATAAATAAATATAATTTAACAAAATATTTATACTGGAATAAACATTTAATTTCGGAGAACTATTTAATGAAAGCACTTTAAATATTTAATTCATAAACAAGCCTTACTATATAAAAATCAAATAATTTTAATATATTCCACTCACGATGACAATTTCGGACTCAGTTATCACCCAAGTCTGCGGATAGATTATCGTCTGCAGATCCACCTATTTTACGTAAGCGATACAATTACTTTCCATAATTATAATTCGAACTAATCTCGCAAAAATAATGCTTAAAATAAATATTCGTCCTAACATTACAAACTCTCAATTTTCCCGGTTTACCGTATTAATCCCATATTCGTGATTTACTAATAACATATCCGAAATTATACTACCCTCAATTTCATAATTTACCAATGTACCCTCAACATCATAAAATTACTAATTTATCCTCAATTCAGATTACAAAATCACCCTCAAAGCTGGAAATTACGAAAACTACCCTCGATACACGAAATTACCAAAATGCCCCTACGGTCAGCGTTGACCGAAATTCACCTAACGGCTGGGGAAGCTCGGGCTAGACACTTCTCATCGGGGTGAGTCCAACGGTGCCGGTGGTGTCCTCCCACGGGCAGCGGCGAAACCAGATCAAGCTCGTGAAGCCGCGGCTCCTTGGGGTGATCGGACGGCGGCAAATCGGCCTCCTCGGTGCCGGTGACTAGTCGGGAATGGAAAATGGTGAGGTGGGGAAGCTTTTCCAACCGGTGGCACGGCCAAAGACGGCCTGAATCAGCAGCGATCATCCGCGCAAAACCCACGGAACTTTCGAGCTTCACCGGCAGTGTTCCATGCGTTTTCCGACAGTCAAGGACGGCCGGCTCAAGGCGACGGGTCGGTTTTGCGGGTTCAGGTCAGGTTACTGGTCGGGTTAGCGGGTCAACACACACTCTCTCTCTCGGTTTTTCTAAATTTTAACCGGTTTTCTCCTTTTATAAACACCCACAAAATATCAACTAGACCTCCTCATGATTTATCACATAAATCTCCTCTTAATTTATAATATAAACCCCCTTTTAATTTATTTATTTACAAAAATACATAAAGCAAATGTATATGTTACAATCATGTACTAGTGTGCGAGTAACCATGGTTCACGAGAACAAAAATCTACAAATAGTTGCACGATGGATGGTGAAATACGATTACATAACATAACTAAGATATTTTTAACCATAATCTCATAAACTAATAATTTGTACTCACTTTCTCACAAGAGTCAATATTGTTCAGGTTGAAATCACCAGTGACAAATTGTCGACCTGCACAACCGAGGCATGTGTACTCTCCACCGATACAATCTTACAATCGTATCAGTTATCCGCTATGCAAGTAATCATAGGCTAATGAAATCGAATAAAAAGTTTGTATGTCTATGGAAAACAAGTTTCCTTTCAACTTTCAAGTCTAAGGTAAAACACATTTTCAGGCCAAAATCTACAAATAAGCAGATACATTAAACTCTTCTATAAACGTAATTATATGTTAACTTGTTATGATAAAATACCAACACACAAGTCAAATAAAAACTGCTTACAATATTATAAGCTGGAAAAATAGACTACATGTATTGTGGCCAACAGTTACTGTCCCTTTTGTAAATAACAATTTCAATACAGGAGAAATAATATGAAAATTAAATGACAAAGACGATGGGCAGCACACTTCAACTTTCTTAAAACAACAATTAAACAATATAATATATGACTATTTCAGTTGCCAAAATAATCTATTTCAAACATCAACATTAATACAGTGATTACATGAGGTTATATCCTCACCTTCACATTGATTGTAGTTCTTAGAGGCAGGGACAAAATATTATTTATACTAATCACACTCAAGTTTGTTTGAAGAAGCGACTCCCTAGTACACAAAAATCGTCCTCCATAAATATTAGTTATTTTTTTTCGATCTATGTACATTATAGAAACTCAAGCTCCAATTTTTTTCTTTTTACCTTTTAATGGACATAATTTTATTACTTGAATGAGATAACTATCTTACCCTTTATGAAGATTTTCATCCATTCGAATTTAATCAACTTCTCGCATCGGGACAAAAGTTCGGGCATAAATAAGGTCCAACCGGATAACGTGCTCTTTCGGAAATTTACTAATAACTTGCCACTCTCTATGGACTACACTACTATAGTTTTTATTCCACATCGACACATCTGCCATCCTTTGATCCAGTTCACAAAACTTTTGCATTAAAAGCAGGCACCGAGCAATAATTATTTGACAAAATCATTTCTAATTCATCATAATAAACATACTCTCCACTAACATCAACCAACTAAAACAAGGTAAATTTAAATTTAACTTTTATTAAATATAAATAACCTCAATAGTATCAATGCTATGCAACTTTTCAACACTTGGTAGGGATGTTTAGGTCTCCATGACACTATCTGCCAGACCATTACATGAAACGACCCGCCCGATCCCCAGAGGCGACCTATCTTAAGAAATTGAACTCAAATATTAAAAATCTTATTAATGAGAATTCTACCTAAAATTTCGGCAGAACCTCCCCTAAACATATAACATTCCCAAACCTGCAATTATAACAAAAGCAGTCCTAAATAATTTATTATGCATCAAACTACTTCAACCAGTCTTATTCACTAAAATATCCACTAGTACACTCAAAACAATTTCAGGGTATCAAAATAGCATTATACTATAAATCAGGTCAAACTATATACACGTTTCCTAATTCTTATGTCACAATAGTATAATTCCAAAATGAGATGATTATATACAGTAACCAAAAAAAGATTATCTATATCCTCAGACACTCGGACGTGGCAAAAAATGACTCCAAATATCTATATCCTCAGACACCCGGTCTTAAATCTCATCATATCTCAATATTTGTCTCCATACATATGCGCCCAAAGGGTGAAAGCGCCCAAACGCACGGCCCAAAGCCTTTATATGTACTCAGACGAGCCCCAAAGGCCTATTATCTCATCTCATCTCATCTTATATTATTTGAAGGGAATGAGTATTTGCTTCATGATTTTTCATAACTTATATACACATATATAAAATTAAAATCATGCTCAAAGTTAAGATATATACATTTTAAATCATGCTTGAATTCAACATATTTAAACTTTAAATCATGCTGGAAATCAACATATATACATTTTAAATCATGCTCGAAATCCATATATAAACACTTTAAATCATGCTAGAAATCAATCATCTCTTTTTACAAATTCAAAGTCGATACGGAACATAAATGAATATATGTACCTTAACAAAATATTCATACGTATAAAATATTTATTTCGGAGAACTATTAAATGAAAACAATTAAAATGCTTATTTCACGAACAAGCTTTACTATATAAAAACAAAATATACACAAATACGTTTAATATATTCCACTCATAGTGATAAAGCTCGGACTTGGCTATCGCCAAGTCCAGTAGAGTGAATCCACCTATTTTAAAGAAAGCGATATAATTACTTTCTATATTTATAATTCCAACTAATGTCACAAAATAAAACTTAAAATAAACATTTGTCCGGACATCTCAACTCTCAAGTCTCTCGACTATCTTGTATTAACTCCAAATTCAGTAATTTACTAATAAAATCTAAAATTATACTTGTCGACAACCCTCAAATTCATAATTTACTAATTTATTCTCAACATCATAAAATTATCAATTCATCCTCAATTTAGATTGCAATCACATCCTCAAAGCTAAAAATTACGAAATTACCCTCTATGTGTGAAATTACCAAAATACCCCTACGGTCAACGTTGACCGAAATTCACCTAACGACGATGGGAAGCTCGAACTAGACACTTCTCATCGAGTTGAGTTGAGTGGTGCTGGTGGTGAGCTCCCATGCGGGCGGTGGTGCGAGGATCGAGCTCTTAAAGTCGTAAATCTTCCAACGACTTATCAGCGGCAAAAGCGATCTCCCGGTGGTCGTGGATCGTCGAAATGATAGAGGGCAAGGTGGAGAACAGAACCCAAGTGGTGGCATTGCCAAAATCAAGCAAAAACACGACCAAATCGTGACGGGTTTGTGCGCGAGCTTCACGCTCCCGATCAGCAGCGTTCTCGATGTTTCTGGCCGGTGGGGATGGTAGGGGGAACATTCATTGGCCCGTGAGCTTCGATTTGATACCAAGCTCGTCCAGTGGGGTGGTCGGAAAAGGGAGTTACGGCCGGGTCAAGTTCGCGGGTTCCGGGTCGAGTCAAATGGGTTCTCTCTCTCTCCCTCTCTCTCGGTTTACTCTAAATTTCCCACCCGTTTTCATCTCCTTAAACACACACAAAATATCAAATAGAGCCCCTCTTGTTTTAATTATTAACATATATAATAAAAAAAATACATATGTTACATTACATCCATATGCTTTGCAGCTTCACAAACTTCATTTGAAAAAACTTTATTATTTATATCGATGCTTTCACTTGCTACACTGCAATACGCTTCCTTACTCAAACATTCATTGCATCATCTCTAACGTTTGCCTGCCTCACTCCACTCGTCCACCCCTTTCTTTACTGCTAGGCTCGTTGACATACATAAGACATGTTCAAGCCACTGTAGATTCAAATCAAATAATCATTTAAAATAGTAGACCAATCTTCAACACTTATATTTAGCAAAGTAAACAGAACAGAATAATAGACGTTAATTTTTATTTCATCCACCATGTCGTTCATTAGCCATCCAACATAAGTAAACCTTTTATTTCATCCTCCTCAAATTCCTGCCCATTAATAGGAATGATTATTATCGTACAAAGTACATTAACTAAGCTTTACTAATTACACTCACATTAACATGTGGGTTTATTTTGGTGTCATATACGTTTTCACAACATTAGAAATTTTGATTTTACCAACAGACATTTTTCGGAGTAAATTGTTCCAAGTTATAATTTTACCTACAAGTATAGAAGGCACCCTCCTACGTACGCTAATTTCTCTTCCTTGTACCTAGTTATGCCTTGGATAAATCTCTGAATATAAAATGTGGCCCAATTCTTCTCCTATATACAGTTAACATCTTTTAATGAAAATAAGAAACCAGAACTTATGTGTGCTTTGCCACCAAGACAGAGAACAATATATAGAGCAAACAACATAAAAGTTACTTTAAATCTGTCGTTCGCTGCCATTAAATTACTCAGAATTTCTGCCAAGTTATTGATGCTAATTTCTCTACATAATGCATTGAACATTTGTAGATATGATTTTACTTCTGTAATGTCACCCTCTAATTATATACAAATGCCCCCATCTTTCAATCCTATTATATAACTAAAACTATTAGCACTAAGAAATACCTCGTTACCATCTAAAACTAGAACACACCTAGCTGTATCAATCCTATCTACTAACGAACCACATAGCTTCATTTTCAGCCTACCACTATTCAACTGAAGAATGCTTGCCAAACCTATTTCAGATACAACAAATCTTTGTTCATCAGACATATTCAAAATGGCTGCAGCCAATCTTTCTAGGGCACATTGCATATAGAAATTGTTCGTCTCTTTCTCTTACACTACGTATTCGAACTAAAATTTGTACTACATTTCGTCTCAGAAGACAAACTTTTGAATGCCGTCACTATTTCTCTTCGAACTTACAAAACAGTTAATGGTAAAAATAACGACATTAACGCTATTGACATGTCTTTCTTATTGCACTTTATTAACTGTTATTCCTATTTGACGTACCTCTTTTGTAATGTTGTGCATTTGCATCTTTTACCTTGATTTGACGCACGGTTTTACTATTGAACATAACTCATGTCATTTTCTAATACTCTAAATGCATGCCCATATTCCAAAATTATCCATTCATAAAGTACAAATACTTAAAAATAGCTTATGAATCCATAATGCCTATACAATCTTTTGTTCCATTGCCTTCCATATCTCCATTGCAGCACTTCACATCGCTACATTTTCACTTCTGATCCCCTTATACCTTCATTGCTGCAATCAAAGTGAACAATCATTTTTTCTTACGAATCTCACATTATCTAGATCTAACAAATAAACATTTTGTTCACGCAACGTAATTATGATTATTAAATCATTCAAAACAAAAAAATATTATCAGAATTTTCTCTACCAATTACCTCCTGTGTCTGCTTCAAACGGCACAACAACAAATCAATTTCACGCAATATTCACCGTCTTTTTACATATGCTTAATTTCTAAACTTCCACCACCACTCAATATGAGTTGCATTTTCCGCACAATTTCGACATCAGTTTCGCACTGCTTAGCCCCATGTTTATATACATTGTTTGGGTAAATATCAGACAGGCCCTCGAAGCCCTTCCAGCTCGAGTAAGAGACCTCAAGACAGCCCTAGTTCGAGCGTAGTCGGGACGTCAAAGCAGTCAAGGTCGAGCTCCGAGCTCTACAACCGCTCGAGATCATCGAGGAAGGTCAAAGTTAGTCAAGCTCGGGGAACTCAGAGCGACCGAGACTCGAGCACTCCATCACAAGCTCGAGGTCGTCCCTCAGGTCAAAGCTGATCAAGGTCGAGGAAATCAGAGATGCTCGAGCCCCGAGCACTCTATCACCAGCTCGAGGTAGTCCCTCAGGTCAAAGCTGGTCAAGGTCGAGAGCTAGGCACTCCTTAGCATGCTCGAGGTCGTCCCTCAGGTCAAAGCTGGTCAAGGTCGAGAGCCGAGCACATCTCTCATGCTCGCAGGGATCGACGAGCGCAGCTGGCAAAACCCGACCCAGGGCAACCGACCCGTTTTCTCAGAATCCTGGCACACCTTTTGATGTCTGACAAGGGTCCCACATGGTGGAGTGGTGATCATCGTTGTCGGTGGCTCAGCACGTGCCTCCAAGGCGTCATCATTCCTCGCGACTTGCCCGACATGGTGATCCGCCACGTGAATCGGGTTAAGGGACGACCGCTCATCCCTAGGGAATATTCCACGAACCCTACTGCCGAAGGACTCGGATACTACTAGCGTGGGAGTGGACAGCCTGGAAAGGAAAAGAGCAGGAAAAATGGAGTATAAAAGGAAACGAAGGAGAACAGCACAGTGGGTTGGATTTTTGATACACAAAGAGGTTGGCATTTCAATTCACAAAGGGTTGGAAGAATCGAACCCGAAAGAGAGGTTGGAACTTCGATTCGGAAAGGATCTCAGAATTCGACATGTGTTCTTCCTTTTCAAATTTCTCTCATCCGACTTTCTCTAAAAACACCATACATATCCAAAAGGGGGCGAAATAATACCCTTTCATTTTTCCTGTCTCCCTCATTAGCGGAGATACCAAAAAGAGAAACCCGACATCGACTGAGCGTCGGAGGGTTTCGCGGACACGCCTGACGACCCCGACCCGGTTCTCGTGAGTACAGGTCCGGAGATCACCGCTCAAGAAGACAATGGAACGGGACAAAGGAGGCAATCCCGCCGAGCTTATAGCGAGCGTAAGGATCGAGGTATCTGCTTGAGCCGCGAGCGTAAGGCTTGAACAGCTCCGCCAGAGCTGCTTGAAGTACTCGCTTGAAGGTTCAAGCACCGCTGAGGCACGCGGAAAAGTCGCATCAACATTTTGGCGCCGCCTCGTGGATCGGCACAAAAGCCCGATTTCCTAATACATTCAAGACACACAACACAACGTATGAGGGAAACAACCAAGAGGAGTAAGTCCGAAGAATCGGTAACTCGAGAGAAGTGGCCAATGAGGCCCGTAATGCAGGAGATCCGAGAAAGGATGGATCGAATGGAAAAACAGATCGAAACTATGACCTCCCTGTTACAAGAATTCAGGGAAGGACAGAGAAAAGCATGCAACGATGTCCCGAGTCCAATCGAGGAATGCTCATGTTCGGAAAATGCGGAGATGAAGCCCAAAGACCCTAGGCAACCGAATGTTGCAGCGAGAGAAGAAACAAACATGGAGGAAAGGGGTCTCGCCAACATTTGCAGGAGATGACCCCAACCTCTCGCATGGAGGAGTCGGAGGGAGAGGTACGCAGTTAGCACAAGTTGTGGAAGATCTTCTGGGAACCGAAAGAGTCCAAGTCGGCGAATAATGCCGGACAACGAATCTCCTCTCTCCTGGAGATCATGGGTGTCACGATCCCACGTGACTTTCGCTTCCTGATCCGAAATATTCGGAAAGAGTGATCCATTAGTACACATAGAGCGGTTCAACGACATGACAGGGTGCAAGGTCTCGCCAGCAAGACAGAGGTGCAGTGGCCTTCCCGCTCACTCTTGAGGGAAGGGCGAGAGAATGGTACCGCAGACTCCCACGGGGAAGCATCTTGAGCTTTGAACAGATGTGCAGGGAGTTCGCAGAACAATTCCAGGGCGCAGTGACCCCTGAGGATGACATGATGGAGCTGTCAGAAGTGAGGCAGAAGAAGGAGAGTCCCTCCGGGAGTTTATCAAAAGATACCATAGATCGGTCCTAGATCTTGGTGCGTTCAACCATCCCCAAGCTCTGAGAGGATTAAAGGATGGGATCCTGATGGGAGACCATGGTATAACTCGTGGAGTCCTTCGATCCGTTCATATTCGGATGCGTATGAGCAGGTGAAACTGGATATGGAAATCGAAGAGGAAAAGGCTGCAAAACTGAGGAATTAACAGGACCAGGAGCGTACCGGTTGGCTCATCCAGACGAACGAGGAGTCAAGAGGCCGTGGAACGCACAAGTCCTGAGGAAGTATTTCCGGTAAGTCCCCTTGTATTATAAAATGCTAATATAAGATTTCGTCCCAAGATGGGATATGTAAAAGTACAAATGTATGTAAGAATAAGAAAAGCATTTATAATGTAAGTTCAAAATGAAGAACAGAAGTAGAAGAACTCCTTGGCCAGAAGTCCCAGCGGGACGGTGCCACGCTTGGGTCAATTACAGGCCCGAGCAGGAGTCTCATCAGAAGACCTCGGGTCAATTAAAAGGCTCGAGCAGAAGAAGAACTCCTCGGCATGAAGTCCCAAAGCCTAACTCATTAGGCGGGACGGTGCCAAGCTCGGGTTATTTGAAAACCAGAGCAGGAGTGTTATCAGAAGCTCGGGTCGATTAAAAGGCTCGAGGAGAAGAAGAGCTCCTAGGCATGAAGTCCCAAAGCCTAACTCATTAGGCGGGACGGTGCCAAGCTCGGGTTATTTGAAAACCAGAGCAGGAGTGTCATCAGAAGACCTCGGGTCCATTAAAAGGCTCGAGCAGAAGAAGAACTCCTAGGCATGAAGTCCCAAAGCCTAACTCATTAGGCGGGACGGTGCCAAGCTCGGGTTATTTGAAAACCAGAGCAGGAGTGTTATCAGAAGCTCGGGTCGATTAAAAGGCTCGAGCAGAAGAAGAACTCCTAGGCATGAAGTCCCAAAGCCTAAATCATTAGGCGGGACGGTGCCAAGCTCGGGTTATTTGAAAACCAGAGCAGGAGTCTCATCAGAAGACCTCGGGTCAATTAAAAGGCTCGAGCAGAAGAAGAACTCCTCGATATGAAGTCCCAAAGCCTAAATCATTAGGCGGGACGGTGCCAAGCTCGGGTCATTTGAAGACCAGAGCAGGAGTAATATGAGAAGAAGCTCGGGTCAATTACAGGCCCGAGCAGGAGTTCAAAAGAACCCCTTATCCAAAAGTCCCTAGGCCTAAGTTCGAGGCGGGACGTTGTCTAGCAAGAGCCAAATGCAGGCTCGAGCAAGTCAAATGAGCTCACAAAATTGACATAAGGCTTTTTTAGCCTAAGTCAGAGCAAAACTCTACCATGCATTCATAAATGAAAACAGGATGTCCAACATTAGAAAATTTTTTACTCGGCAAGCACATTCAAAGTTAATTCAACGTAGAAGACAAGAATGTGTGTACACTAGCAGTCCATAGAATTGTTCAAAACATGTATCTTTTTATTTCATGCAAAAAGATTACATATGTAAAAAAAAAAAAAAAAAAAAAAAGTCCAAGTCATTCAGCAACAGCAGGGGGAAGAGCAGCATCAGCAGCAGGAACATCATCAGCAGCAGCAGGAGCACCAGCAGGAGGAGCAGGAGGAAGGACACCAGCAGGAGCTTCAGCAGGAGGAAGGACACCGCAGGAGCTTCAGCAGGAGGGCGGGGAAGAAGAGGAGCCGGCTCTCGACAACACCTGGGGCTCGGATGAAGTAGCTCTGGGTTGCTCATGTACTCGGCCACATACCCTTCAACCTTGACATGTCGGCCTGGGTATGCCCCGCCAAAAGCATACATAAGGCGTCAGAGTTGGAGTCCGCCTCAGTGTTGTACTCAGTGGCAAGTCGGACCTTCAGAGTGTCAATTTGCTCCTGAAGACGAGCAGCTTCTCCCTCCATGAGCTGCTCAGTAACAAGACTTCCGAGTATCCGTGTCTTTCCGAGCATGCTTCACTCGATCTTGATCTCGATCAACTCATTTTCAAGCCCGGAGACCTTCGAGTCGGCCACTGCCTTCTCTCGCAAAATTTATATTTTCGTCCGGCAGACTCGATTCTCCTCCTTCTACTCATTCAAAGCCTGCTCCAAGCTCTGAACCTTTGCTCGGAATTCTTCCCGGAACTCGGAGTAATCTCATTGAGCCTGGTCGCAGATACAAATGCTCGAGAGGAGAGCCGCTGGAAGATACTGCACGGTGCTTGAGGAGAACAGGACTCTATCTCATCCAGAAACCTGTCGGTCAGCTCTTCATTAAAAGCCCTCTGGTAAGGCTCGGAGCAGCCGGGCTGACTGCTGCTCTGACACCGTCTGGTTTGGGGACGAGCTGGGTCAACAGTCCTCTGTCTCCTACGAGGAGGACCCTGCTCTGCACGCTCGACCTGCCGAGCCGAAGAAGGAGCAGAAGCTCGAGCTGATGGAGGTGGAGCACCTGATTCGGCTCGTGGTCTTTTTGAGGTACTCGCAGCTTTAGTTGTCCCCACGCGCCTGTGCAACATCTCGCGCATCCTGCCAGTCATCTCTTCGCTTGGTATTAAGTTGGACTCCAAAAAGCTCCGAGGTGTCAACAGGTCCCTGCACGAGCTCGCGTTTGAAAGAGCAGTCTGCACACGTGCTTGAAGCTTACTCCCAATTGAATAAGAAGCACCCGGGAGACCGCAAAAATAACCGGAGCAATAGGGTAAGTTTCCTAAGTCCGTTCAACTCCGATTGAGTGGTTTCACATTCTAAGTAATCGATAGGGTATTCCCACGCTCGGACCTCTGGCTGGCCCTTACCCTCTGATGCGGATGGGTCTCAGCCGCGGGTAATTCCCTCTCGGGACTAGAATCCCTCACGGGGATTATACTCAGAGGCTGTGCCTCACTAGAAGAGGAAGAGTCCTCCGGTGACATCCTACGGAGGATCTTAAGGATCGACATTTTCAAGGGTATGGACTAACAAGATCAGAGGAAGAAGCAGTGGTGAAATGGAAAATTGAGTGGTACCTGAACACAAAGGGAAGTGTGGGTAGCCGGAAGCCGCCTTGACAGAAAGAAGAAGACCGGTAAGCAAGGGAGAGCAGATGAATTTTGAATTCGAATGAAAAGTAAGCAAATAGAGGGAACAATGAAGAAGTTGGGGATTTTTAAAGAGGAAGACGCGTCCTTTCGAGTGGCAGCGTGCGTTTCGAGGGACACGCCCTTTTAGGTCGCGTCCGCTCGAATTTCAAATACGCGGCTGGGATAAATATCAGACAGGCCCCTCGAAGCCCTTCCAGCTCGAGTAAGAGACCTCGAAGACAGCCTAGTTCGAGCAGAAGTCAGGACGTCAAAGCAGTCAAGGTCGAGCTCCGAGCTCTACAATCTGCTCGAGATCATCGAGGAAGGTCAAAGTTAGTCAAGCTCGGGGAACTCAGAGCGACCCGAGACTCGAGCACTCCATCACAAGCTCGAGGTCGTCCCTCAGGTCAAAGCTGATCAAGGTCGAGGAAATCAGAGATGCTCGAGCCCCGAGCACTCTATCACCGGCTCGAGGTAGTCCCTCAGGTCAAAGCTGGTCAAGGTCGAGAGCTAGGCACTCCTTAGCATGCTCGAGGTCGTCCCTCAGGTCAAAGCTGGTAAAGGTCGAGAGCCGAGCACATCTCTCCTGCTCGCAGGGATCGACGAGCGCAGCTAGCAAAACCCGACCCAGGGCAACCGACCCGTTTTCTCAGAATCCTGGCACACCTTTGATGTCCGACCAGGGTCCCACATGGTGGAGTGGTGATTATGTTGTCGGTGGCCGGCCACGTGCCTCCAAGGCGTCATCATTCCCTGCGCACTTGCCCGACATGGTGATCCGCCACTGAATCGGGTTAAGGGACAGCCGCTCATCCCTAGGAAATATTCCGCGAACCCTATTGTCGAAGGACCGGATACCACTTGCGTGGGAGTGGACAGCCTGGAAAGGAAAAGAGCGGGAAAAATGGAGTATAAAAGGAAACGAAGGAGAACGGCACAAGGGTTGGATTTTTTGATACACAAAGAGGTTGGCATTTCGAATTCACAAAGGGGTTGGAAGAACAGAACCCGAAAGAGAGGTTGGAACTTCTGATTCAGAAAGGATCTGTAACTTGATACAGGTTCTTCCTTTTCAAATTTCTCTCATCTGACTTTCTCTAAAAACACCATACATATCCAAAAAGGGGGGGCGAAATAATACCCTTTTATTTTTTCCGGTCTCCCTCATTAAGGGAGATACCAAAAAAGAGAAACCCGATTACTGACTTGAGAGTCGGAGGGTTTTTGCCGGGACACGCCCGGCGACCCCTGACCCGGTTTCACGTGAGTGCAGTCCGGAGATCAGCTGCTCGAAGAAGTCAGCGGAACGGGACAAAGGAGGCAATCCTGCTCGAGCTTATAGCGAGCAGAAGGAT
This sequence comes from Murraya koenigii, assembly GCA_025617385.1. Lineage (NCBI taxonomy): Eukaryota > Viridiplantae > Streptophyta > Magnoliopsida > Sapindales > Rutaceae > Murraya > Murraya koenigii. The sequence continues at coordinate 17,190,625 of CM046814.1, forward strand.
CGAGGTACTGTTTGAAGCCGCGAGCAGAAGGCTTGAACAGTCCTGCTAGAGCTGTTTGGAAGTACTGTTTGAAGGTTCGAAGCACTGTTGAGGCACGCGGGAAAAGCTGCATCAACATACATTTCATCCAAATCTTGCCATTCACGCCCCTACAACAAATTCTAATTATTTTCTTTCTATTTCGTTGTCTCAAGATTAATTCTCAATTGGAATCTTGGTCCCTACATAAACAAATTCCTCATCCACTTACTACGGCTGAGACCTCATGTTCACATACGCCGCATCCAAAACTTTTCCTCTTCAATAAATTTTGCTCATCTTCATTTGATTTGCGTGTCTCTCGATGATTTGTCAACTGAAATCTATTAAAACCCTAATTTTTTCCCCACACCTAAAACAAACCTCTTTTTGAAAGGTCAGACGAAATTTAACTGGCTTCAATAATTTTCAGTGCTTACCTTATCCATTAACTAAATAATTTCAACTATTAAATTGACTCACTTTTCATCTAACAGAATTTTTAAATACAGAAAAAAAACTATTTTATGGTATCATTGTTGTATAGTAGTTGGAGCCATTAAAAAAATGCTTCGAAACAATTTTCTTAACAAAATTATTTTTCATATATAAAAAGATCAAAGAATAAATAGAGAATAAACTATCATCCAAATCAAGTACTAGATAAAACAATAAAATATACTAATTTCGACCACCGTACAATTTCTTAGAAATATTGCCGTTAACCTACATGGTCATATGGTATTTTAATTTTGATGATCATAAACCACGTGTCATGGGTAAAATAGAAAATGCATATGTTTCACAATCTCATTAATTTTTAAAGGATAAAAATTATACATGTGAGATCAAGTTCAAGACACTCAAGGACAAAGGCGCAAAGCTCATAATGTCAATGACAAGCTTCAAAGGCACTAGCTTAGGTGATTTCTCTTGTTACATTTCTTATAAAGCTAGTATGATTATATGTATGCATGATTAAGCACTAAAAAGCTCAAGTTACTTTTCATAAAATTGGTTGTTTTCAAGTTTATAGACTGAAATGAAAAATTTTTAGAACTTTAAAACCAATAAGTATTGTTTGAATTTCTAAAAATAGACCTATTCAAAAAGTTTTATAAAATTTTGGGCTATAGTATAATTTTAAAATAGTTAGGGCCAAAATGTAATTTTTAAAAGGTAGCGGCTAATCGCTTAAAGGCTAATTGCCTCATGTCCAGAACATATCGTCTAGCAGATAAAATTAAGCTACTAATCAACTTTGGTAAATTTTAAATTGATTTTTTATTGGTAACATGAGTGGCTAACCGCCTCATGCAAGTGGCTAACCGACTAATTGTCAAAAATGTCTATAATGGCTCGTTAGAAAGTTTAAACTATATGAACTCAAACCAAACTCATTTTTAATAACTTATTGAATCTCATTTGAGCTAAAACTAGTCAATACAACCTACCTTAAGCTTTTATTTTGCTAATCTACATATATTGAGTTATCATTGAGCTATCATTTGTATATTCACTCTTAAAAAAGAGTATTTGTTGTATTCTTTAAATTCATTATTAAATTTACGTGAGTGTAAGTGTGAGGAACACTTGGAAAAATATGCGTGTGAGTGAAACACCACTTGTAAATTGACATCTAGGAAATCAATTGTATGAACTTGAAGTCTTGGGAGACTTTGATAGTAAAATCTTCAAGCGTGGTTTGCTTGGAGGCGTGGATGTAGGCGGGGTTTGCCAAACGATGTAAAAACTCTTATGTTTAGTCCCTATATCATTTATCTCCTTATTTATTCATTGCTTAAATTTACATTTATCATTGCTTAAGACATTGGCTTGAATTGATTTGCTTTTTTACTAGTATAATTTTTAAATACCCAATTCAACCTCCGTCTTGGGTTGCAGACTTAGAATTTCAATTGGTATAAAAGCGAGGTTCTCTTATTAAAACTTAACCGTACAGAGTAAAAGATTCATAGCAACCCAAAATAGTTCAGTCTTCATGGAAGGTCAATCCATCACTAGAACTCTATTTTTTTATGAAATGACTACCTTTATTAGAAAACTACGATGAGAATCGTATAAGAAAAATTTACATGCTTTATACTATGAAATATGAGAAGTAGTTTGTGATAGTCCATTCATTTATATGAAGAATAATAAAAATATGGAAGAAATTTCAAAACCTTAAAATGAGTGGAGTGAATCGTATAGGAAAATGATGTCTTTAAATTCCAAAGTTATGAATGCTTTATTTTGTGCTTTAGACAAAAAGGAATTTCATAGAGTTTCAGGTTGTACAAATGCATATGAAATTTGGAGAAAACTTAAGGATGTATATGAAGGAACAAATAAAGTCAAGGAATGTAAATTTAATAGATTCATTAGGCAATATGAGATATTTAAAATAGAGTTATACGAGAATGTCCAATATAATTAGATCCTTACTAAAAAAGTGGAGACGAAAGATAATGACCATAGAATAAGTAAAAGAACTTAATACTTTATCCCTTGATGATCTTATTGGTCCACTTATCTTATATAAAGAAGATATAACTAATAAAAGACTTGATGAAGATAAAAATAAAAATAGCTTTGTATTTAAATCTTCTATAGTTGAAAGTGATGATGATAAGAGTGATTTCAAAGATGAAGGCATTGAAATGATTGGTAGAAAGCATAAAAGAATCTTCAAGAAGCAAATCAAGAGATCAAACTTTAAGGATCTTATCAAAGAAAACATTAAAGTAGACAAAGGGAAGAAGGCAATTATTTGTTTTGAATGTAAAAAACTAGGTCACATAGGAACAGAATACCCTTTTCTCAATAATTCCAAATCAAGAAAGAAAACAATAGTGGCAACATGGGATAATAGTGATTGAAGAATCCACTGATGAAGAGTAAGATCGTGAAATGTCAAACTTGGCACTCATGGCAATCGGGGAAGAATCATTCGATAAGCTTGATGAGGTAAATGATATTCCTACTTATGATGAATTGTGTGAAGCATTTAAAGAGTTACATAATGATTTGATGAAAATTGGCAAGAAAAATATTTTTCTTAAAAAAAAAATTGCAATAAGTTTCAAATGAAAATGATGTCTTGCAAAAATGTAATGACTCACTAAATGAAAAGATCAAAGGACTAGAATTAGAGAATAAAACATTGCATGATAAGATTACATCGTTAAAAGATAAACAAAGTACTTCACATGAGCATGAAAATTCACACGTTAATGATTTGATCAAAGAAAATAAAGTGCTTAAAAGCAAGAGCAATGAGCTACATGATATTGTTTTCAAGTTCACCAATAGGCAAAAAAACAAAGAAAAATTGCTTCGCTCCCAAAAATATGTTTTTGAAAAATGAGGCATTGGGTATAAGCCTAACTTGAAACAAAAATATTAGAAGAACTATTTTATTAAAGCTACCCTAGTTAATAAACTTGTAATTATTGTAATGGCAATAGTCATATGAGCTATGCATGCTAAATTAGGAAGAATACTTATTTTGGTACTAGAAAGCCTTGGAAACCAAATCTAACACTCAAGGACCCAAGAATATTTGGGTACTAAACGGCATAACTTGAATATTTTTTTGTAGGTACCACAATCAAATAATGGTAGAGAGTTCTATGGTGAAAACTTGTGAGGGAAGTCACTAGATCATAACCTAAGAAGAAAATGATGAGGCAAGATGATTTAATTATTTTAGTAACAATTCTTGCATTATTATTTATAATATGGTAATTTATTTATTCTTAATAAGTATTTTATACTTATTTTATAATATCAAGACATTAAATGTATTAGCATGTTGTGGATAAGATTATCTTGCTATTGATTACATTGAGTGGATCATGATGGATGGATAGTAGCATGAAATTGTGAAAGCACGTTCGTGTATTTACATTATTATATTATCATTTTGATTTAGATTTTTGATAATTAATTATTCCATTGTGCATTGATTTTCTTTTATGTTTACATGATTGAATTATCATTGTGTATAACATCAAGTGCATTATCATGATGAATGTTAGCATTGTCAACTTATCATGATAATTTTTTCTTGATTTTAATGACTGTATGAGCTTTAATTTCATCTACTTAATTGTTTATCATCATGTTGCACTAAAATATCTTTGAAAATTTAGACATTCTAGAATCATAAGATGGCCTTGGAATTAATCATTTTTTGGCTTAATGGTAAGCACTTGATCCTAACAATTAGTGTCAATTATTCGCTATTCATGTATGTGTGAATTCTTGTGTCATTTATTGTGTTATATAATCATTCATTGATAAATTGACATATAGCTATGGTGATCATGATGATTTATATATTAAAAGTATGTGCTTATGTTTTGCTTAAGTAAAAGGAGATTATTAGTAAATGCATTTTGATGTACAAGTGTATATGTTGAGTTGTATGTGTTTGATTGCGCTTTAGATTATATAATCATGACATCTATGCACAAATGTAGGGGCAGTTGAAAATTACACTTTGTTAAATATGTTATTTTGAAATCACTTTGATATTTGTAACATATGCACACACTTAGAGGAATTTTTATAAATGTTTAAAATACATGATGTATTTTGATGATTATACTTCACTTGATGAAGTTGATCTTATGAACATCTATGATTAGTAAATTGACACATTCTTCTTGGACTTTGTATACATATTGTTGAACGTGCATTCCATGCTTACTTTAAATGATATTGAAAGGGAGAGAAATACATGCACTATGAGATATTAACACATTGGACCTTTAATGAGCTTAGTTGTCTTGTTTTTTAAATTGTTATTATTAACTATAAAGCTTGGATAGCTAATGATATGCTCTTATAATTTTTTTTTTTGCATGCATTACTTACCTTTTGGAAATTGATAATGGGAGATGTCTTATTGTTTAAATTTTGATGATGTGAAAAATGGAAGAAATATATACATTTTTAGTTTTTTTTATTTTTTTATTTTTATGTCCAAAGGGGAAGAAGACAAAGTAATATGCATTTTGAAATGTATTTAACATTTTATGACATACTCAGGGGGGATTCTAAATCGACGTATATGCTGTTCATGAATCATAAATGCCATATGCATAGGGGGACTTGATATTTACTGATTGAAAATGTCAAAATACATGTCATCATAAAAAAGGGGGGAGATTATTGACGTATACGGCTATACTATATTTTAATTTTGATAATAACAAATCACGTGTCATGGGTAAAATAAAAAATGCATATATTTCACAATCTCTATAATTTTTAAAGGATAAAAATCATACATGTGAGATCAAATTCAAGACACTCAAGGATAAAGGCACGAAGCTCATGATATCAAGGACAAGCTTTAAAGGAACTAGCTTAGGTGATTTCTCTTACTACATTTATTGTAAAGATAGTATGATTATATGTATGAATGATTAAGCACTTAAAAACTCAAGTCATTTTTCATGACATTTTAAATACATTATCATTTTCATATTATAAAATTTTTATACTTAAAAGAAAAAAGATTTCATGAAATTGTTTGTTTTCAAGTTTATGGACTAAATTGAAAAATATTTTAGAATTTTAAAATCAACAAGTATTGTTTGAGTTTCTCAAAATAGACCTATTTGAAAAATATTATAATTTTTTGGGCCATAGGAAAATTTCATTACACTTTTGGGCCAAAATGTAATTTTTAGAACAGTAGCAGTTCAAGTGTAGAGGCTAACCACCTCATATCTAGAAACATAGCTGCTAGCTAATAAAATCAAGTGGCTAATCAACTGTGGAAAATTTTCAAATTGAATTTTTAACGATAACTTGAGCAGTTAATCGACTCATGTAAGCGGCTAACTAGCTATTTATAAAAAATGTCTATAAGATATAGTTAGAAAGTTTAAATTTTATTAACTCAAACTAAACTCATTTTTAATTTCTTGAATCTCATTTGAGCTAAAACTAGTCAATAAAACTTAACTTGAACTTTCATTTTACTAATATACGTATATTGAGTTATTATTTATATATTCACTATAAAAGACAATATTTGTTGTATTCTTTAAATTCATTATCAAATTTGTGTAAGTGTGGGAAACACTTGAAAAAATATGTGTGTGAGTTAAACACGACTTGTAAAGATTTATTGACACATTTGAAGTCAATCATGGTTTGCTTGGAAGCGTGGATGTAAGTGGGGTTTGCTAAACCACGTAAAAACTTTTGTGTTCTCTGTCCCTTATCTCTTTACTTATTCATTACTTAAATTTACATTTATCATTGTTTAAGACATTAACTTGAATTGATTTACTTTATTAATTGCATAATTTTTTAAATAACGAATTCACCCCTCTCATGAGTTGCACTTAGAATTTCAATTACAAATACACTAACAAGTATATGATAATAAGCTAGTCATAAGCTAGAAGAGGAAATTATTTTGATGACATTACATGACACTAGTTTTGGTCGTAATATATAAGTCATAATTTGTATTTTATAATAAAAAAAAAAGAAACTGACACCCTCTTGGTTTAGTGAAATGATCACAAAAACCTTCATGTTTTAATATATTATTACACAAGCCTTTTTAGACACAAACTCTTTTTTTTTTTTTTACAAGTCTTGAAGGTTTATATGAGTATTTGATAAATTTCTAATGGAAAAGAAGGTTTCTCTATCCCTATAAGACTTTGTATGACCATTTTTAAACACAAAATAAGTTTGTTTGATCATTTCTAAATATAAAGGGTCTTTATGACCATTTCTTCGAATTAAGGAAGCATTGGTGTCTTTTTCTTTTATAGTCATATTTTTATTGGTTATACTTTCATATATTACTATAATGAAAGTCACGACTAAAAATAATCTAACAAATTTTGGGATATCAAATTTTAATAATATGAAAACAAAACAAGCTAAGATTTCAAAAACCATATTTATTATAAATGCTAGCTTTCACAATTATTTGTTTGCTAAGCTTTTAAATAGGAACGATGTAAATTTTTTTCATCAAATGTTAGAAAGTGAAACTAGAACATAGTAAAATCTTTGTCATTTTTCCAATTTTTTTAAGATTTCAGAAAAGAACATTTATGTCAGCCCTGCTAATAAAATATAGATATATAGGAATGTATATACATATAAAAGATTCTAAACTTGAATAAGTTACATACTTCTTCCTCTTTCTCTTCCTCTACCTCCACCTCTACCCATTGTTATTCAAGTTAAATTGCTTGTTAAATACTTAGAATATTCGAACCTATTCCTTTATATAGCTTTTCATTTAATGGATGATATCATAGGCAAGTAATTAAGGCTAGGATACGGACCTTGGTATAACCAGAGTAGCCATCCCATTTTTATCTCTTGAATGTGTTCTTTTGGTGTCTTCATAGTGAAAATTTGATGATTCTTTCTACAAGATCAATTATTGTTTAAAAATATTATACAATATATAATTGTATATACATCATTGAAATTACTAATAATTATACTATTTATTAAAAATTTTAATAATTTAATATACTTGAAACAAGATTATTTAAGTAATTTTGTAGTTTTATTTTTATAAAATTTTAAATTTTCTAAGCTCATTTAGCTCGTGAATACATAAAATAGTCGAACAAACCAAAATAATAACAATTATGTAACATCACCGAGATTTTGGTGTATTTTAAAACTCGAATGGGATAATCACTCTTATCAAAGAAGAGGACTCCTGCTGATTCTTTAGTAAAAAAATGATTAATATGAAAGTGTTAACAAAAGTCAAAAGAACTTTTAATCTAAGAATGAAATGTGACAACTATTTGGGTAATATCGGACAGGTCTCCTCGAGGCCAACTCAGCTCGAGTAAAAGACCTCGAGGTCAACCCATCTCGAGCAGAAGACCCGACCGCTGGCACGAAGACCGCCTTATTAGGCGTCAAAGCTAGTCAAGGTCAAGGAGTCCAAGATTGGTCGAGCCCGAGCTCACTCTTCTGCTTGAGGTCTTCATAGCCCCGTCAAAGCTGGTCAAGGTCAAGGAGCGTCTAGGTTGGTCGAAACCCGAGCTCACTCTTCTGCTCGAGGTCTTCAAGTCCTTCGAGCACAATTCAATCACGCCAGTCACGGCACGGAAGAAATGTAAGATCCAGATACAGTCGGTTCGAGACGATCCGACCCGTCTCTCCAGCGACTCCACACGGTGATCGATGCCTAACCAATGCCCCACACGATATGGTGTTACAACTGTTACCAATGGCTGACACACGCCCCTACAGTGTCATCATTCCATGCGCACATGTCCGGCACTATGATCAAGCCATGTGAACCCATACCCACCAGACAGTCACTCATTCCCAGGGAATATTACAGTAATCCCGGCTATCAGAGGGACCCAGACACCATAGACGCAGGAATGGTAGCCCCCGAAGAAAAAAGGGCGGGAAAACGGAAGTATAAAGAGAAAATTGAAGAAAAGGCCGGGGGTTCCAAAATTTTAGACAAGTTCTTCTTCTTCTTCTTCTTTTTCTTCTCCATTTTTTTATTTTTTTCGAGGAAGCTATTCTGACAAAGAAGGGACAAAAATACCCCTTCTATTCCTCCGGTCTCTCGAAACAAAGAGGAATACAAAAAGGATAACCCGATCACTGATTTGAGCGTCGGAGGGTTTTTGTCGGAACAACATTCGGCGATCCCTGACCCTGTTTTGTGAGTACAGGTCTGAGGAGATTGCCGTTCCGGTGAATATAGAAGAATTGAAGTTGGAAAGCAGTCTTGCTCGAGCTCGAGCATACCGCTGAGCAGGAATTCTTGACACTATTTGAGGGCATGCAGAAAAACTGCATCAACATCTTGGCGCCATCTGTGGGGATCAGTTCAAAAGCCTGATTTTCCAACACATTCAGAAGACACAACATAACAATGAGAGGAAATAGCAGAGGGGAATAAGTCCAGAGGAGTCGGTGACTTTGAGGGAGGTGGCCAACGAGGCTCAAAATAGAGAGATCCAGGAGATAATGGATCGGATAGAGAAACAAATGGAAGCGTTGACGTACCTCCTACAAGAACTTAGGGAGGGACAGAGGAAAGCAAGTAATGACATCCCTGAGTCCAACTGTGGGAATGCCCCAACCAGGGAGCATGTGGGAGAGGAAGCCCAGAGACCGAAACCACCAAATGTTGCCGGGAGGGAAGAGACGAACTTGGAAGAAAGGGGATCCCGTCAGCATTTGTAGGACACGACACCTACCTCCCGTGCGGAGGAGTTGGAGGGGGAAGTACGAAGGTTAGCGCAGGTTGTGGAGGATCTCCAGGGAAACGGAAAAGGCCCGAGTTGGAGGATAATGCTGGATAATGAGTCTCCACTCTCAGCAGAGATCATGGGCGTCACAATTCCCCGAGACTTCCGTTTCCCGGACTTAAGGTTTTCAGGGAAGAGTGACCCGCTGGTGCACATAGAGCGGTTCAACGACATAACCGGAGTGCAGGGCCTAACGGCAGCACAGCGGTGCAGGGCTTTCCCACTTATTCTAGAGGGAAGAGCGAGAGAGTGGTACCGCAAGCTGCCACGAGGAAGCATTCTAAGTTTTGAACAGATGTGCAGAGAATTTGCAGAGCAGTTTCGGGGCATAGTGACCCCCGAAGATGACATGATGGAGTTGTCGGAGATAAGACAAAGGGAGGGAGAACCCCTCCGGGAATTTGTTAAGAGGTACCACTGATCGGTTCTGGATCTTGGGGCATTCAACCATCCTCAGGCGCTGAGGGGGTTGAAAAACGGCATAAGGATGGGGAGGCCATGGTACAATTTACGGAGCCCTTCGATTCGTTCATATTTAGAAGCGTATGAACAGGTAAAGATGGACATGGTTATCGAAGAAGAAAAGGCTGCAAAACTAAGAAGTGAGCAGGGCGGTGGAGCAAAAAGGAAAGAAAAAAGGGGTGCTGCTCGGGGAGCACCAAATCCCAGGACAATGAGGGAACGGGTTACCCCCTATAACCCGTATCAGAGAGCTCCCTAGCCACCAATGATTCCTGTCCCACCTCGCAGGTCTCCAGGTCGGGACCACAGGGAGTATAGGCATTACGACGATCATTCGTCCCACAACCAACTACCGAGCCGACGTATGCCGGATCACAATAGAGCAGACCGTCCATTGCCACCCCCACTGAGAAGCTTCCCTCGGGATCGGGCAATACAAATGGTTGAACAAAGCCCTGCCTACAGTCAATACACAACGTTGAAGGTGTCATTCGAAGAGATACTCAAAGTGGCGAAAGAGCGAGGACTGTTGAGCCCTCCAACACCGATGGCGAAATCAGCCGGTAAACGAGATAAGGGACGATTTTGCCTCTTCCACGGTGACCACGGCCACTCAACATCACAGTGCTGAGACTTGAAGAACCAGGTGAAGGACCTGGTTCGAAACTGATATTTAGATGAGTTTGTTGAAGGAGGCCATCCGGTGGTCGAGCAGCAGCCAGAAGAGGATGATTGAGCCTATAGCATAGATCTGGAACCACCAGCTACAAAAGTAATCTCAGGAGGGCCCACGATGGCAGGAAATTCAAACAGGGCTTGGAAAAACTATTACAAATACGCCGTTGCCGGCCGGGAAGTTCTGTTCGCCACACCGGCTGTAAAAAAGGCTAAGGTACGGCAGGTGCCCATCATGTGGACATAGGAGGATGAAGAAAGGGTACTGTACCCCCATGAGGATGCCTTGGTCGTGAAGGCAAACATTGCCAATAAGGAGGTCGATCGGATATTGGTGGATTCAGGAAGCTCGGTGGACATTCTCTTCAAGTCCACACTTGAGGATTTGGGAATAGCATGTGCGAGCCTCGAGCAGAGTAGCACTTCCCTGAAAGGGTTCGGGGGAGGGAAGCTGATCCCTCTGGGAATCATCAAGTTGGCTGTAACTATGGGGTTGAAGCCTTTTGAAAAGAACATGATGCTAGACTTTGTGGTGGTGGATGAAGTCAGCCCCTACCAAGTAATATTGGGAAGGACTTTTATGAGAATCATCCAATCAGTATTGTCCAACCACTACCTAGCCTTGAAGTATCGTCAGGGGCAGCCAGAGGGTCGCGAGGAGCTGTTACGCTGTGGCAACAAAAGAAACCATGCAAATAACGTTATTGGACTCAAGGGGGAGTCGAAGAATAGAAGGCAGGAGCCAGCTGAGGAACTGGAAGAAATTATAATAAGGCTAAACGACCACGAGAAGAAGGTCCGAGTGTTTGCGAGCACACTCAGATGTATTCGCCTGGACGCACGAGGACATGCCTGGAATTAACCCGAGGTGGCGTGTCACAGGCTGGCAATACGGAAGGATGCTAAGCCAGTGAGCCAGTGAGCCAGTGAGGCAGAAGAGGAGATCCGTCAACCAAGAAAGGTATGAGGCCATAAACTACGAGATGGAGAAGCTACTGAAAGTAGGATTCATAAGGGAAGCCTCCTACCCCGAATGTATCTCGAACGTAGTGTTGGTTAAGAAGGCAAGTGGAAAATGGAGAATGTGCGTGGACTTCACGGATGTGAAGAAAGCTTGTCCAAAAGATAGTTTTCCACTGCCAAAAATAGACCAGCTGGTGGATTCCACGGCAGGGCACGGGCTGCTTAGCTTCATGGACGCCTTCTCAGGCTATAACCAAATTCCCATGCACCGGCCAGACGAGGAGTGCACAGCCTTCATCACCAATCAGGGTCTGTTTTGCTACAAGGTTATGCCCTTCGGCCTGAAGAACGCGGGGGCAACATACCAGAGACTGGTGAATAAGGTCTTCAAGCCACTGATAGGTCGAACAATGGAGGTTTACGTGGACGATATGATCACCAAATTGAAAGAGGCGGAGGAACATGTAAAGCACTTGGAAGAAACCTTCACACTCCTAAGAAAATATCGGATGAAACTAAATCTAGAGAAATGTGCCTTTGGGTGGTTCAGGAAAATTCTTAGGCTTCATGGTCAGCCATAGAGGGATCGAGGCCAATCCGTAAAAGATAAAAGCAGTAGTGGAGATGAAGTCTCCACGTACCCTCAAAGAGATACAAAGTCTTACGGGCAAATTGGCATCCCTCAACAGGTTCATATCTCGGGCCATGGATAAATGCCGAGTCTTCTTCCAGGAAATGAGAAAAGGCAGGAAGATAAAATGGACACTAATGCGAAGTGGCGTTCCAACAGTTGAAGGAGTACTTGCTGAAGGCCTCATTACTGTCAACACCTCGAGCAGGGGAGGTTTTATTTCTGTATTTAGCTGTGTCCCAATGGGCAACGAGCTCGGTTCTGGTAAGAGAAGAGTCGGGGGTGCAGTACCCCGTATATTACACGAGCAGAGCTTTGTTAGGGGCTAAAACTCGATATCCACTAATGGAAAGATGGGCATTGGCCCTGGTGACAGCAGTCCGAAAGCTGAGTCCTTACTTCCAAGCACATTCGGTGATAGTTTTAACGAACCAACCTCTCAGGCAGACTCTGCACAAGCTAGAGACCTCCAAAAGGTTGGTAAAATGGTCGGTGGAGCTCAGTGAATTCGACATCAGCTACCAACCCCGAACAGCTATAAAAGCTCAGTCGTTAGCTGACTTCGTGGTCAAGTGTACAGAAAGGAATGAAGAGATGGAGGGCGAGCATCCACCAGATTTCTCGGCCTCGACCAACGCATGGACAGTCATAGTTGATGGGTTCTGTGGAGATCGAGGCGAGGCGGAATTGTACTTCTCGATCCGAAGAGGCGAAATGCGATATCTTAGTGAAGTCGGAATTTGAAGTCATTATCAATCAGGCCGAGTACGAGGCTGTAATAGCAGGATTGAAGCTCACCCTGGTAGTGAAGGCAGAAGAGGTGAAGCTTCGAACAAACTCACAGCTGATAGCGAATCACCTCAATGAAAGCTTCCAAGCAAAAGGCGAGAATAGAGGCTTACCTTCGGAAGGTAAAGCAGCTAACAAAGAATTTTCGAGCAGTCAAGGTCGAGCAGATCGAGAGGGGGAAGAATTTTTGAACTAACAATATAGCTCAAATGGCTGCTACATCCGACCCCAAAATATCGAAGTCTATCCCCTTGGAAATCAAGACCTGCTCGAGCATTGAGCAGGAAGACGAGGTGATGAGTTTATCATCGAGCAGCACCTGGATGGAACCAATTGTTTCTTACCTCAAGGAAGGAACGTTGCCTACCGATAAGAGGTAGGCAAGGAAGCTGAAGTGTAAAGCGGCCAGGTACACTCTGATTGATGGGGTATTATACAGGCGAGGATACACACTCCCACTGTTGCGGTGCTTAGACCAAGAAGAAGCTGATTATGTCCTCCGGGAAATACATAAAGGAATTTACGGGAACCATTCTGGAGCGAGGTCTTTGGCTTTCAAGGCCTTGAGACAGGGATACTTTTGGCCCCGCATGCATCAGGATGCACAAGAAAAGACCAAGAGTTGCAAGAGTTGCCAAAGCTTTGCCAACTACATGACTCGGCCTCTTGAGAACCTCACGGTGATGAATTCACCATGGCCATTTACTCAATGGGAGATTGAATTGATCGGGCCATTACCAAAGGGGAGAGCATCTGCTACTCACGCCGTGGTGGCAATTGATTATTTCACTAAATGGGTCGAAGTGGGAGCCTTGAGTAGTATCACAGAGAGTAAGACCATTGACTTCATTTGGAAAAATGTGATCTGCGGTATGGGATTCCCCACGCATTGGTCACGGACAACGGGAGACAATTTGACAACAACAAGTTCAGAGACTTCTGTAAAAACATGGGAATAGAGCTAAAGTTCTATTCTCCCTCGCACCCACAAGCCAACGGTCAAGTGTAAGCCGCAAACAAGACTATGAAACGTCTCTTGAAGTCCAGACTCGGCGAGCAGAAGGGAGCTTGGGTTGACGAGCTGCCTGGTGTCTTGTGGGCATACAGAACCACACACAAAACTACCACAGGGGAAACCCCCTTCTCCTTGGCATTTCGACATGAGGCAGTTGTCCCTGCTGAAATAGGGATGGGAACACACCGGACAGAGCACTTCAATGAAGAGCAAAACGTGGAGCAGATGTGTGCAGGCTTGGACTTGCTGGAAGAGAAAAGGGAAATGGCCGCTGCAAAGATCGCAGAGCACCAGCAGAGGGTAGCCCGCTATTACAACCAGAATGTGCACATCCGTCGGTTTCAAGTGGGAGATTAGGTACTTAGAAAATTCAATCAGAATACAAAGGACCCCAGGCAAGGTGTGTTAAGACCGAATTGGGAAGGTCCCTATAGGGTCTCTCAAATAGCCGGGCCGGAAGCATACCGGCTGACTCATCCAGAGGGATGAGAAGTCAAGAGGCCATGGAACGCACAACATTTGATTAAATATTTCCAGTAAGTTTCCTCGTGATGTAAGCATTAATATCTAATTTCTTCCGAAATGAAGATGTGTAAAATCGTGAACATGTGTAAAAGCAAGAAAAATGCTTTCAATGTTAATTCAATATAGACAAGTTGAGGCCAACAAGTTCGAAGACCACGCGAAGGCCATAAGTCTCAAAGCCTAATTTAAGGTGAGACGGTGCCAAGCGTGAGCCAATTGCAGGCTCGAGCAAGATGAGCTCGTGAAGACAACGCAAAGGCCAGAAGTCTCAAAGCCTAACTTAAGGCGAGACGGTGCCAAGCGTGAGCCAATTCCAGGCTCGAGCAAGAAAAGCTCGCGAAGACAACGCAAAGGCCAGAAGCCTCTAAGCCTAACTTAAAGCGAGATGGTGCCAAGCGCGAGCCAATTGCAGGCTCGAGCAAGAAAAGCTCGCGAAGACAACGCAAAGGCCAGAAGTCTCAAAGGCTAACTTAAGGCGAGACGGTGCCAAACGTGAGCCAATTGCAAGCTCGAGCAAGATAAGCTCGCGAAGACAACGCAAAGGCCAGAAGTCTCAAAGCCTAGCTTTAGGCGAGACGGTGCCAAGTGTGAGCCAATTGCAGGCTCGAGCAAAATAAGCTCGCGAAGACAACGCAAAGGCCAGAAGTCTCTAAGCCTAGCTTTAGGCGAGACGGTGCCAAGCGTGAGCCAATTGCAAGCTCGAGCAAGATAAGCTCGCGAAGACAACGCAAAGGCCATAAGTCTCTAAGCCTAGCTTTAGGCGAGACGGTGCCAAGCGTGAGTCAATGGCAGGCTCGAGCAAAATGGGCTCGCAAAAAGTACAGGGGCTAAGCATAAGCCGAACATCGGCTCAAGCGGACCGAGCTCACAAGATAAACAGAGGCCTTTAAGCCTAACCTAAGGCAAGAATTTGCCATACATAGGCCAAGAGATGATATGAGCAGAAATGGCTCGGAGAAGAAAAAACAAGGACCCAACACTTATAAAAATTTACTTGGCAAGTGCACAAAGTCAATCTCACAGGAAAATGCAAGGTAAAAATATAAATACAGACACGGAGGCAAGTTGTCCAATAAATGCTCTTTATTGATTCATTAAAAATACAAGTACAAGATATATAAAAAAAAAATGATCAATTGGCTGGAGCAGTAGGGCTAGCAGGGGGAGCTGGGTCCTCAGGAGGAGTAGGAGTAGGAGGAGCTTGAGGACTCGAGAGGATGTTGATTGTAAATGAGATGCTTGGGTACAGAGAAAAAAGAGGATGGATTCATATTCATATACATGAGAATTATATAGAAACAAGAACAATCTTGGATTCCTTTTTAAAAAAATAGAAATAGAGTTCTTAGGAGTAATAAGACTGTGCGAATTAAAATGAAAATACTCGTGGAGAAAGAACCGTAATAAATGTAAAGAAGAGGCATCCTTTACCCAGTCGCGAAGGGTTTGAGCCAAGATTTCGGGACAAATGGGGTGGGGTATTCGTACATCTAACACATAATTCAAATGGGACAATTTATCCTCGAAAAAAGGAAGCAGCAGCAGGAAGAGCAAGAGGAGCAGTAGCAGGAGGAGCAGTGGCTGCAGCAGCAGGAGGAGCAGGGGCAGCAGCAGCAGCAGGAGCAGCCTCTCCAGACTCAGCAGAGGCCTCGATAGAGGGGACTCCCGACTCTTGATTTGGGGTGTCGTGCTCGCGCATGTATTCCGCGACGATTGTCCCGAGCTTAGATAGGTCTACTTCAAGATGCTCCTTGCTTAGGGCAAACACGAGGCAGTCATAGCTAAATGACACCCCATCATTGTACTCTGTAGTGAGCCTGTCTTCCAAAGAGTCCACCTTCCTCTTGAAGCGAGAAGTCTCCTCCTCTATGGTCTTTTCGAAGGAGAACCTCTGCACGTCCAAGTCCTTCCGAGCATTCAACAGCTCTTCCCGGACAAGAGACAACTCCCTCTCAAGCTGGAGGGCCCTAGAATCTGACATTGCTGCTTTCTCCTCGAGGGTGGAGTTCTCCTCGCGAACCTTCATTGCCTCCTCATCTTTCTGCTCAAGACTTTGCTTCAAGCTCTGAATTTATGCTCGGAGCTTCCTCTGGGAATCTTGAGTCTTGGCCTTGAATCTGGTGGCAACGGCAGCAGCACGAGAAGAGAGGCGGTGGAAAGCGCCGACCAACTCATCAGCATCATAGGACTCCATCCCATCCAAGAACTTATCCTCCATTTGTCTAACAAATTCTTTGACGTAGGGATCGGCACGGTCGGCCGCTTTTGGTCCTGTACGCGTTCTGATCGAGCCCGAGCTGACGTTGCAGTCCTCAGACGTCTGCTGGCTGTACATTCTTCTGCTCGTTCTGTCTCCTGAACTGGGGGCCAGCCGGTGGAGCGGGAGCATCAGTTCGAGGCCTTTTTGATATATATATATACCCGAGGTCCTCGCAGGCCTCTTCAACATGTTAAGCACATCACTCATCTCTTCCTCTGGGACCAAGCCAAACTCCACAAAATTTTGTACTGTAAGTAGCTCCCTGCACGAGCTCGCGTTGTCGAGGGCAGTATTGACGCGCGCTCGAAGCTCCTCCTCAATCCTATAAGAGGCACCCCATGATACCGCAACAACAATCAGAGCAAATTAATGAGAAAAGATGCAAGCAGAAGAACTAAAAATGACCTGGAGTGCAAAAAATGACGACGAACCTGAGGGACCCCCTCGGAGATAGGTGCAGCATGCCCCCAATCTCCCCCAGCAAAGAAGAATTTGCTCTTCCAATTGCCACCAAAAGTGGGGAGATCAGTTATGGGTTTCTTGCCCTTTAGGCTGGAGGTGAGGTAGTACCAGCCAGCATCCTTCAGGCTGCATTTCAACTGGTAGAGATGCTTTATCACCTCTACCGAGGGCTCACCCAGTTACACCATCTCCATAGCACGTAGAGGCCCGACAGGACCCTCCACCCATTCGGGTTCAGTTGCCCCGGGGCCAACCGAAATTTGGACAAAACTCGGGCAAAATAAGGCTGAAGAGGCAACTTGACCCCTCACCTAAAGCAATCCACGTGGAAGGTGGCATACCCCTGAGGAGGACGGCTGGGTATGTCACCCTTACCCGGCACCCACAAGTCTACATTGTCTGGTTTGTGGTAGGTGTCCCTAAGCCTATCCAGATCCCGGTGCGTGGTTTCACACCTCATGGAGTCAATGGGATACCCCCTACCCTCTGACCGTTGGCTGACTCTTCCCCCCTGGTGCGGCTGGGTCTCCGCCACAATTAACACCCCTTCTGAACTAGAATCTCTCACTGGGATTATAATAAGGGGTTCTACATCACTTGCAGAGGACGATTCCTCAGATGACATCCTACGGGGTTGTTGGGGGTTTGACATGTTTCCTATAGTCACAGTCTACCCGGATAGGAATCGAAAACCCAAATGAAGGAAGAATAGAACTTAAGCGAGAAAAGGAAAAGGGGTTTATACCTGAGCGAAATTGACGGCCGGAAATCTCTCTAACGCCGAAGAAGAAGATGAAAAACAGTTGCAAGTGGATTAATTTTGGGTCTGAGCAAAAATGAGCAATAGAAAGCACAGTAAAGAAAATCGAGGGTTTTTAAAGGGGGGGAGCGCGTCTCTTCAACTGACGGTACGCATCTCAAGAGACGCGACCGTTCAAGTAACGTCTCTTCAAAATTCAAACGCACGGCCCGGATCGACTCACGTGTCTCGCATTAAATGTGAAATGATGGAAGCGGAAAATAGCTCAACATGGGGAAGTGTTTAAGGCCGGGAAGCCGGCCCATCCAAGAAGTTTCCAGTCTTATCTCGCTCCACTCCAAAGACTAGAAACTGGGGGACTGGTGTTTGAGTAATATCGGGCAGGTCTCCTCGAGGCCAACTCAGCTCGAGTAAAAGACCTCGAGGTCGACCCATCTCGAGCAGAAGACCTGACCGCTGGCACGAAGACAGCCTTATTATTCGTCAAAGCTGGTCAAGGTCGAGGAGTCCAAGACTGGTCGAGCCCGAGCTCACTCCATTCCATGCGCACACGCCTGACACTATGATCAGGCCATGTGAACCCATGACCACTATTCCTAGGGAATATTACAGTAATCCCGGCTGTCAGAGGGACCCAGACACCATAGACGCGGGAACGACAGCCCCCGAAGAAAAAAGGGCAGGAAAATGGAAGTATAAAGAGAAAATTGAAGAAAAGGCCAGGGGTTCCAAAATTTTAGATAGGTTCTTCTTCTTCTTCTTTTTCTTCTCCATTTTTATTTTTTCTGTAGAAGCTATTCTGACAAAGAAGGGACAAAAATACCCCTTCTATTCCTTTGGTCTCTCGAAACAAAGAGGGATACAAAAAGGATAACCCGATCACTGACTTGAGCATCGGAGGGTTTTCACCGAAACAACACTCGGCGATCCCTGACCCTGTTTTTATGAGTACAGGTCCGAGGAGATTACCGTTCTGGTGAATATAGAAGAATTGAAGTTGGAAAGCAGTCCTGCTCGAGCTCGAGCATACCGCGAGCAGGAATTCTTGACACTATTTGAGGGCACGCAGAAAAACAGCATCAACAACAACTACTTTAATTTTCTTTTATTTTACAAACGTAATAAAAGGTATAATTGGTGAAATATAATGAGCTAATTACATTTATAGTCCGCACAAAGAGCCTTAATAGATGACTAAAGTAACCCCTATTCATTCAGCATACCTTTCAACCATATTGCTTCCTTAAAAGCCTTTGCAGCAGGTGTGTACTAAACTTTTGTTGTAGATAAAGCCACAATATTTTGTAATATTGCTTTTTAGCTGATGGTTGTTGAGTTGAAATAAGTATCCTGTAAAGGACCTTCTATTGTCTAGATCCCCTACATAATCTGAGTTAACAAATGTCACAAACATACTGTTATTTTTTCTCATCCCTCCATATAGCAATCCATAGCTTAAAGTTCCTTTCATGTACCTGAGTACCCATTTAAAAGCCCTTTAATGCTCCTTTCTAAGCTTAGCCATGAATCTGCTGATAATGTTGACAGCATATGCTATATCAGGTCTGGTTAAGACCATAGCATATATTAGTTAGCCAACAACACTTGCATAAGGAATTTTTGACATTTCAGATTTCTCAACCTTAGTAATTGGACATTGCTGACTTGATAGTCTAAAATAAGCTGTAAGAGGTGTTTGTGCTACCTTGCTGTTCCACATTCCAAATTTTTCAAATAGTCTGGTGACATAATTTTCGTAAGTCAGAAACAAAGTTTTATTTCCTCTGTTCCTAATTAATTTCATCCTCAATTTTTTCTTGGCTGGACCAAGATCTTTCATTCAAACGCATCCTCTAGTTGTTGTTTTAATAGTTCTATTTGATTAATGTCTCTAGATTCCAGAAGCATATCATCCATATATAACACTAAATAGATCATATCATCTTTGTTCACCCTCTTGAAGTAAACACAACAATCATAATTGTACCTCTGAAACATCAATTTCTGTATATGACTGTCAAACTTTAAATACCACTGCCTTGGTAATTAATTGAGGCCATAAAGTGATTTCTTTACCAAATACACCCAATCTGACCTTTTGGAATCAACAAAGCCTTCAGGTTGAGCTATGAAAATTTTCTCTTGTATCTCACTATGTAAGAAAGCAGCTTTGACATCCATCTGTTTTAGATATATGTCATAGACTGCAATAAGTGATAATATAATTCTAATTGAGGTATACCTCACCACTAGAGATAAGACTTCTATGAAGTCAATTCCTACCTTTTGAGTGAACTCCTTTGCCACTAACCTAGCCTTGAATCCTTATTTAAGACCAATAGTGCCTTCTTTGACCTTAAAGATCCATTTGTAGCCCACAAATTTCTTGCCATCTGGTTTTAGAATTAGCTCCTAAGTGCTATTCTTATACAGTGACTCTATTTCCTCATGCATGGCTTTTATCCCTTTGGATGCATTTTTACTTTCAACAACTTCAATATAGGTTCTTGGTTCCTCTTGATCCAACTTATATGCTGCTGTAAAGGCATATGCAATTAAATTAGCATATTATAGCGTCTAAAGTGCCTTCACCTGTCTTCTCTATCTATCTTTAGTTAATGAAAGAAAAATTAGCATATCATAGCGTCTAAAGTGACTTCACCTGTCTTCACCAATTAAATAAAAATACTTGAAAATTGCATAGTTAATTCCTAGGAGTCGGAAAACACAGAATCATACTATCACATGCATGCACTTATATAGAATACATATATACAAGTACGAGAATGAAAGAAAAATTAATCGAAGAAGTACCTGAATGAGTTCCACAAGAAAAAGGACATCCTTAGTGTAAAAATCCAGTAGACAGAAGCTTAACAGCTTCATGAACGACCTCCGTTAGAGGATTTATCTTTTCAAGCCCTATAAAGAACATCTTTCTTCTTATCACCTCAATGTGTTCTTTTGGTGCCGCCATAGCGTATGCCATTGTTTCAAAAGAGCAACAGCTTGATTAACAATACACAGAATGTTTTTTCTTTTTCTTGAGTGAAGAAATGAACCGAGCTAGTGGATATAAATACTGAGCCAATATTTATATGCTAAGTGATTAAATGACTAATAATTTCAAAAATGCAACAAATAAAATAAAAAGAACTACTTCTTAATTCAATTTACATGTAATGCAATAAAATCAAGTGAAAGTAAGCGAATGAGGTTTGTGCTAGTGGAACCATTCCAAATCGACTAGCCTATAGGAGTAACCAGTAGGAAACAAAGGAGCTTCAAAGACAAGTTAATGAGTTGATGGAAAAAAGGCAAGTGAGAGAAAGCATGAGACCATGTGCAATTGTAATTTTTCTAGTTCCTAAGAAAGATAGGACATGGATGATGTGCGTTAACTACCGAGACATCATCAACATAATGGTAAAATATTGACATCCCTTTCCTAGGCTAGATGATATGCTTGATGAATTACATGGTTCTTGTGTGTTTTCTAAAATTGATCTAAAAAGTGGATATCATCAAATTAGAATGAAAAAAGAAGATGAGTGGAAAACTGCCTTTAAAACAAAATATGGTTTGTATGAATGGTTAGTTATACCTTTTAGTTTAACTAATGCTCCGAATACTTTTATGAGACTTATGACTCATGTTTTGCGAGCTTTTATTGGCAAGTTTTTGTTGTTTATTTTGATGATATTCTCATATATAGCAAAAACTTGGATGATCATGCAATACATTTGAAATCTGTTTTAGATGTACTTAGAAAATAAAAGTTATTTGTTAATTTGAAGAATGTACCTTTTGCATCGATAAACTTGTGCTTCTAGGATTTGTTGTAAGTGCACAGGGTATACCAGTTGATGAAGAAAAGGAACGTGCAATCCAAGAATGGCCGAGTCCTACAAGTGTAAGTAACGTGAGAAGCTTCCAGGGACTTGTTAGCTTCTATCGGCGGTTTGTGAAAGACTTTAGTACATTGGCTGCACCACTTACTGAAGTAATCAAGAAAAACATTGGATTCAAGTGGGGAGAAGAATAAGAGAAGGCATTCCAAATGATCAAAGAAAAGTTAACTAAAACCCCTTTATTATCCTTGCCTAACTTTAACAAAATGTTTGAAATTTTTTATGGTTTTAATCCTTTAACTCCATTATATTTAACTCTATTACCTGTTTTTGAGCATGTTAACTTAGATAGAAAGAAAAAAGCTGAAATTTTTAAGCAGATACATGAAACGGCAAAACTCAACAAATGCGCAAAAAACGATTTCCAAAACAAAGGAAATCCAAGTTGTTACCTCGAGGGGATGGACCTTTCTAAGTCTTTGAACAGATCAACGATAATGCATATAAGCTAGATTTGGCTAGTGAGTACAATGTAAGTGCTACAATTAATGTTTCTGATTTAAATCCTTTTGACGTAGGTGAAGATTTGAGGACAAATCCTCTTTAAAAGGAGGGAAATTATGAGATTATGGACAATGATGGCATGAGCACGTGGAATAAGGCATATTCAGATCCTATGCATGTTCCCGTTGGACCCGTCACAAGAGCTAGTGCAAAGATATTCAAAGAAGCACTTAATGGGCTGATTCAAGCAACTTGAGATCAATCCAATTCATAGAGGCCTATTGAAGGAATCTCACAAGATATTCAGACAAATAAATGCATGATTCAAGCTATTGAATTTTATGAGCAATCAAATCCATAAATTCGGCGCATTAATGATGAAAGATATGCCACTAACATTTTAGATAATGTTTCCATTTTTCAAAGAGGCAACAAATCAGCTATTTTGATTTTATTTAGTCATTTAAGATACTTTCCCCTTTTTTTATTAGAATAAGATCCTAATTTATTAAGGATTCTTTCCTTTTTATTAGATTAGATTCTGATTTATTTAGGATTCTTTTCTTATTTTAATTGGATTAGGAATTTTTTCCAATTAGGATTTCTTGTAACCTATATATATATTCGCATTCAATAAGAGGGAAAGAAGTATTTTTTTCATGCAATTTATTTGAGAGTATAATTCTCTTTAGTTCTTAAACGAACTCTTTGAACTTATCGAATTTTCCGCGGCGTTCAACCCTTGACTTATCAATCAGACCATCCATAGCTGATTGTGGCATCCTCACATACCAAGGTTCTTGCTTCATTAAGCAACGAGTCGCGGTTCCATTAAATTTCTAAAGTTAGAAACGATCTTGGAGCCTAATTTGATTAGGGTCTTGTCAGTTTTTGACGGGTTTCGTATCAGCTGGCATAGACTACAATGAGGAATTTTCTCATGTAGCCCGACTTGAAACTATCAGACTTATTATTTCTTTGATTGTTCAAAACAAATGAAATATTCATTAGTTGGATGTAAAGTCTGATTTCTCAAATGGAGTTCTTAAAGATGAAGTATAGATTGAACAACCATTGGGTTATAAATTGAAAGGGCATAAAGATAAATTTCTGAAATTGAAGAGAGCACTTTATGGGTTAAAGCAAACTCCAAGGGCGTGAAACAATAGAATTGACAAGTACTTCCAAGAAAATGGCTTCACTAAATGCCCATATGAACATGTTCTCTACGTTAAGAACAAAGATTGTGACATTTTGATTGTGTGCTTGTATGTGGATTAACTTACTTTCATTGGAATCAATCTAAGTTTATTTAAAGAGTTCAAAAGAATGATGACTAAAGAGTTCAAGATGATAGACATTGAATTGATGGAATATTATCTAGCATTGAATTTAAGTAACAAATGGGTGGTATTTTCATCTCACAAGAAAGTTATGCAAAGGAGATTCTCAAGAAGTTCAAGATGAATAGTTGTAAGATAATAAGCACACTAATGGGATGCGGAGTCAAATTGTCAAAGCATAATGAAAGAGAAAAAGTAGATCCAACACTTTTGAAGAGCCTGGCTAGAAGTCTGTGCTACTTAACTTGTACAAAGCCTAACATTCTCTATACTATTAGACTAGTTAGTTATCACATGGAAACTCTAACTATCACTCATTTTAAAGTCACAAAGATGATTCTTCGTTATCTAAAAGGCACAATCAACTTTGGCTTGTTGTATTCAATTTCTAATGATTACAAGCTCATTAAATATAGTGATTAGGACTGGGGTAATGATATAGATGATCGAAAGAGTACCAGTGGTTTCGTGTTCTTCATACGAGATATTGCTTTCAAATGAATGTCAAAGAAGCAACCAATTGTCACACTTTGTACCTATGAAATAGAGTACGTAGGTGCTACATCAAGTGTTTGTCATGCAATTGGGCTTAGAAATTTGTTGAAGGAACTAGGTTTTCCACAAAAAGATCCAACCGAGATTTGTGTCTATAACAAATTAGCAATAGCCTTATCCAAGTATCCAGTATTTCATGATCAAAGTAAACACATAGACACTCGCTATCATTACATAAGAGAGTGCATCACAAGAAAGGAAGTACAAATGAAGTATATGAAGTACATAGATCAAATTGCTGATATTTTCACCAAACCACTCAAGTATAAAGATTTTGCAAAAATTAGAAATTTATTGGGTATTATAAAACAAGTTTAAGGGGGGGGGGGGTGGTGTTAGATTATAAACTTTTTTTTTATTGAAGTCAAAAAATAAAGTCTAGCCCATTTTATAGAAGTTTCTAAGTTAGATAAGCTTGGGTGATAAGTAAGATTGGTGTACTTAGTGTGGTTGGTGAAGTAGTTGAGTAGTAGGTTTAATAAATTGTTAGAATTTGTATAGTAGTTGAATAAATGTATGGTTGTGATTAAGTTCTAACAAGTATAAATACCCCCTCTCCTTTTCGATTTATGCATTAAGTGAAAAAACAAAATCTCTAAGTTGTAGAGAACAAAAAATAAGAGTTGTTGTATTCGAAGAGTGTTGTTGAATAAATAAAATAGTGTATTTTCAGTGTTTAATTTTTAAAATTCTCCAACATTATTAACTTTAAAATTCCAATTTTGTTGTATATTGTAAGTAAGTTGCATAAGAACTCGTTAGCAAACTCTTCAAGTGAGTGCAAATAAAACCTTAAAAAAAAGTGTTGATTAGTGTTAAACATTGCAAGTTTTCTAAGAAATAATTTTTTTCTATTTTATTATAAATTAAATTTTTAATTATGTAATATATTATGATTTTTTAACTATGTTTTAAATATTTGATTTTGTGTTATTTTCGTGTACTTAATAGGTAAAAATAATAATTTCAGGCAATTCGAGGCTCCTAACAAATTAACGGATGGCTACCGGTGGTCTAAAAAATTAATCTATTATCAAAGAGGATCTACGACTTTTGTTGTAAAATTATAAGTTTTTACCACATTAATTAAAAATAGTAATTGTAAAATTATAAGTTTCTAACATATTAGATGTAGTAATTGTGAGTGGATTGGATTAGGTTTATGTTTGGCTAGCGAGACAAATATAAAGTCGTGATTTAATTGGCTTTGTTTATATGTATGGTGTGGATTAATTATAAATTAATATAAATAAAGAAGAGGGGGAACAAACCTGTCTACACCTTTTTTTTTCACTTCTCTTACCTCAATTTCTTCTTCTCATCTCTCTTTGTAATATTTAGTAAATTAATAAATAAATTTAGTTTTATTTTTAATTTTAGTTATTTCTATTTTTATTATAATTTAATATTAATAATTATTTTTACTTCAATTATGCTAGGCTAAATAATAATAAGTTAGAGTAAGGTAAAACTCTTAGTAAAAAAATATGATTTAATTAAATTTTATTTTTAATTATATAAATTAAGTTACTTTCTAATTAATATTATCCATATTTTTTGTTTAGAAATTTTGATTTGTTGTAGACGAATAAAAGAGTTTGAAACAATAAATTCTTAATAACTTAGTATAGAGTATGGTGAAATGGTATTTTGACTAATCCCTCATCTTCTCACTGGGTGACATTCATCCCTATTATTTTGAGATCATATCTAGTATTCAGACTTTGCCACAATTTGGTACTGCTCTCGCTAAATTTTGGCACACTAAGTATTTAATTTACAATAAAATTAATAGAAAAATAATAATAATTTATACAATTAATCTTTTAAGCAATAAAAAAATATGATAAAAAGAATTTATTAAATTATATTTACTACTAATAGTGAATCCACAACCCTCCCTAACTAATTTAATTTCATATTTGTACTCAAATTAAGTTTTGTATTTTTTAATTTAATTTAATTTTCTTAGATAAATTACAATAAACTTATTAAATATTTTTCATATAGATCAACCTTGGATTTACCAAACTATATTATATAAAACAATATTATATAAAACACTCTTATACTTAGAAGTTATAAAATACTTTTAAGTCGTATAAAGATTTTGGTGCTGATACCGAGAAAAGTATTTATTTTGTTTTTCTTTTGTTTGTTTTCGTTTTTTTTATTTTTATACCTTTCACTTCTATAAATTTTCATTTGTTTTTTCTTTTTTTTTTAAATACTACTCTACCTACAAAACTTTTCAGAATCATCACTTTCATCCCACATGGCTTTATTCTATACTTTTAAAAATTGTTGTATGGCTATAAAATTATAAAATGATCCTTGAACGAAATTTTCCATAATAATTAAATTTAAACCATAGATTTGAATTGCCTCATATATTTAGACTTAATTTGGATAATTGGACTGAATAGACATGGACTTTTAAATTTCTATAATTTATTATTAGTATTTATTTTATTTTCTTTATATGGTCAGTTCTACCACCTAAATTGTTATTTAATTTTCAGTTTACTTTTTGCATTGTATGTACTTTTTTTGTACATTTATTTTTACTATACATTTAATTTCTATTTTTCTTTTTTTTTGTACATGTATATTACTTGTCATTTAATTTTCAATTTTTTTTGTTTTAATTTGTGTAGTTTTCATTCTTCATACATTACTTATTTGTTTCTATATCATCTGTGTAACAAAATCATCATCAACATTGCATGAGACGTTGGTCTCGAACTTCAAGTTGCAGGTTAATTCAAATCATGGAAGAAATCCAAGAAGAAAACATTTTAGGCCAAATTAATCCTCAAATTGATCAAGAAGACAATTATTCTCGATGAACATGCACATAATCGAATAAAAAACTTCCATTTAAGAGGTTTTGAGGAAGTTTGTAATACATACATAGACCAAAATTTTAGAATAAGCATAATTAAGTTAAAGTTTTTTTTCTTTTTCATTAAAAGATAAAGTTAAAATTGGCTACAAGACCTTATATCTAGATCAATAAGAACTTGGAATAAAATGCAAGAACAATTTTTGAAAAAATTATTTCCACCTCATAGAACAAATTCATTTAAAAGACAAATCACTTCTTTCATTTAAAAAAATGGATAAACATTATACCAATGTTGGGATAGTTTTAAAGAGTTGCTTAATATGTGTCCATACCATGGTTTTAAAACTTAGCGAATTGGTCACTTATTTTTACGAGGGCTTAATACCCTAAAATAGACAAGTTGTTGAAATAATGTGTAATTTGAAATTTAAAGATAAAAATTCTAAAGAAGTACTAGGTTAGCTTGACCAATTAGCTAAAAATACACAATATTGGGATATTGTTGGAACTCTTGAATTGTCAAACAAATCACAACCATCTCCATCCAGAGGAGGAATCTATAACCACAGGTAAGATCATGATTTACAAGCAAAAATTGCATCCCTAGTTAGAAAGGTTAAAGCCTTAGAACATAAAAAGAGTGATCAAATAAAATCTATTTAAGAAATTGCATGTAATGTTTATATTTCTAATAACCATTTCACTCAAGAATTTTCCACTCGCTCGCACTTAAAGAATGTCTCCATGATCAAGCAAATGCTATTAACAATTTTAATAAGTCAAACCCATATTCACGGACTTATAATCCTTGTTGGAAATTTATTCAAATTTCAATTGGAAGAATAATAATAATAATGCACAATCCTCACAAGCACCACCTCAAAAAATTTTCAAAACTCTCAACCTTATGTACCATATGTTCCACCACCATAGAAAAATCAGAAATATATAATGCATTCATTCATTAGAAAGTAAGATGTTATTAACAATCAAAATATACAAACTTTTTCTGAATTAAAAGATACTATTGTTAAAATTGTTTATGCACTCAAAATTCAAGAAAAAAGGTAAATTTCCAGCTTAACCACAACCAAATCCTAAAATTCAACAGAATCCACCCATGGACCAAGTCAAGTCAGTTATAACTCTTTGTAATGGTAAGATTATTGATAGATCAATTCCTGAACCTTATAAAGATGAAGATGATGAAAATTCAAAGGGTAGGGAAGGACTAAATAAACTTACATCTAATAAAGAAATAACAAATGTTCTATCTGAACCACCATTTCCACAAGCATTGAACAAACCAAAGAAATCAAACCATTCTTTAGAGATCTATGACATTTTTAAGCAAGTGAAAATTAACATTCTTTTGTTAAATGCAATTAAGCAAATACCTTCATATACCATGATTTTGAAAGACTTATACACTGTCAAGAGGAAATTAAAGGTAAGAAAAAGAGCATTCATGGCTGAACAGGTAAGTATCATTTTATCTACTAGTAATTCATTGAAATATAAAGACCCTGGTTATCATACTATTTCTTGTATTATTGGCGATTACAAAATTGAGCATGTTTTACTAGACCTTGGTGCTAATGTCAATTTGCTTTTATATTCATTTTATCTTCAACTTAATCCTGTTGAGTTAAAATCAGCTTCAACTACACTTTTGCCTTCCGATAGAATGTTTTAGTACAAGTTGATAAATTCATATATCATGTGGATTTAGAAATTGAACCTTTTGTGAATAATTACAAACTAATTTCTATAACTCTAGGTCGATCATTTTTAGTAACTGCTAATACTTTGATTAATTATGGAAACATGACTCTAGAATTGAATGTTTTTAACATGTGTAAGCAACCTAATAAAGAAAGCTTGAGTCTTGTATAGAGGAAAATATTCAAAAAGATGATTTTTCTGAACTTACTGATATTTGTTTGGTTTATTCAATTGAATTAAATAATAAACTTAAACTTGATACTACTAATATAAATTCATTGCTTGATTCTGTACATACTTTACAAAATTATGATGAAGATCATAAATTTGAAGAGCTTAAAATCATTGGAAAGACAGAACCACAAGAAGCACTCAAACTAAAATTGAAACCTTTGCCTAAAATATGTTTTTCTTGGAGAAGAAAAAACTTACCCTGTTGTGATTTCTTCTATTTTATCAAGCGAGCAAGATGCTAAGTTATTCTTTGCTCTCAAAAAGCATAAAAATACGATTGGATGGACTTTAAATGATATTAAAAGTATTAATTTCTTAATTTGCACACATATAATCAATTTGGAGAAAAATGCTAAAACATGTCAACAACCTCAAAGAAAATAAAACCCACACATGAAAAAAAGTAGTTAAACATAAGTCCTTAAATAACTTGATGTGGGAATTATCTACCCTATCTTTAACAGTAAATAGGTAAGTTCTACCCAAGTAGTGCTTAAAAAATCTAGAATCACTGTTGTTAAAAATGAAAAATATAATATTTAATTCCAACACGACTTATATCTGGTTTGTTCATGTGAATTAGTTATAGAAAAATAAATGAAGCCACTAGAAAAGATCATTTTCCCTTGCCATTTCTTGACCAAATCTTAGAAAGAATAGCTAGACATCCTTAGTACTACTTTTTAGAGGTTTACTCAAGTTATTATCAAATTCCTATACTACTTTTTAGAGGGCTACTTAAGCTATTATCAAATTTCTATCACACTTAAAGATCAGGAAAAAAACTACATTTACATGTCTCTTAAGAGCATTTTATTTAAAAGGATACCTTTTGGACTTTGTAATGCCCTTGTAACATTTCAAATATGTATGTTAAGTATTTTTTTGTGACATTGTTGAACATTGTTTGAAGGTCTTTATAGATGATTTAACTATGTTTGGGAGTTCTTTTGATGATTACCTTGATAATTTAGAAAAGATTTTAAAAGATGTGTTGAAAAAGAACTTGTGTTGAATTAGAAAAAATTTCATTAAATGGTTACTTCTAGAATTGTTTTCGGTTATATTGTATATGTTAAAGGAATTAAAGTTGACAAAGGAAAAATTAAAGTCATATCTAAATTGTCACAACCAAAAGTAGTTAGAGATAGGCGATCCTTTTTAAGACATGCAAGATTTTATAGGAGGTTTATAAAAAAATTTAGTGCTATACCTAAACCACTTTATAACCTCTTATTAAAAGATGCTTGAATGGACTGATAATTGCCAAAAATCCTTCGAAAAATAATTTGTCTTTTCACAACTACATCTATTATGCAATCTTCTGATTGGTTTTTTCCTTTTGAATTAATGTGTGACGCAAGAGATTTTGTTGTTGGTGTTGTTTTATGACAAAGAAAGAACGGTAAGCCTTTTATGATTGATTACGCAAGTAAAACTTTGAATAGTACTCAAATGAACTATTCTACAACTGAAAAATAATTGTTTGCTATAGTATTTGCATTAAATAAATTTCGTTCATATTTGCTTGGTTCTAAATCTATTGTTTTTACTGATCACTTTGCTATGAGATATTTAATGACTAAACAAAATGCCATAACAAGACTAATTCGTTAGATTCGGTTACTCCAAGAATTGAACCTTACCATCAAAGATAAAAATAGCGCCAAAAAATGAATCATTTTCTGGATGAATTTTTATTTTCTATTAATTCAATGCCATGGTATGCTAACATTGTTAATTTTCTTATTACAGGTGGAATACCTTTGCAATAAAACACTCAAGATAAGAAGAAATTTTTTGTTGAGGTAAAGAAACTTTATTGGGATGATCCTCACTTGTTTAAATATTGCCTTAATCAAATTCTTTTAACGACGTATTCCCAACAATAAATTAAATAGTGTCATTAAATTTTATCATTCTGAAGCATGTGGTGGACATGTTTCTTTAAGAAAAGCTACTGCTAAAATTTTACAATGTAGATTTTATTAGCCTATCATATTCAAATATACATATGAATTTTGTAAAACTTGTGTAAAGTGCCAAAAATTAGGATAAATTACTAAAAAAAACATGATGCCTTTAAATCACATACTTGAGAAAGAAATATTTGACAGTTAGAAAATTGATTTTATGGGCCTTTTTCCATCATCATTTGGATTTGTATATATTTTATTTGCTATTGACTATGTTTCAAAATGGATTGAAGCAATCCTTGTCAATACAATGATCACAAAATTGTGATTAAATTTTTAAAAGAAAATCTTTTAAGTCGATTTAGAATTCCTCGAGCCATTTTAAGTGACAAGGGTAAATATTTTTGTAATAAATCTCTTAAGTCTTTAATGAAAAAATATGGAATTACACATAAATTTGTTACCCCTTATCATACTCAAACAAGTGATCAAATTGAATTAGCAAATAGGGAGATAAAACAAATTTTCAAAAAGATGATTAAAGATAAAATAAATTTTAGAAACAACGACTAACTCAAACCGAAAATATTGGTCTCTTAGACTTATTAATGCATTTTGGACCTACAGTACTGCATTTAAGACATCTCTTACTAGTTGAAGTTGAGCATAAAGTGTTTTGGGTTGCTAAAACTTGTAATGCAAACCTTGATAATGCTTATAAATTATGTAAGTCTTAATTGAATGAACTTGATGAATTATATAATGACGAGTATGAAAATTCTAGAATTATTAAGACAAAAACCAAAGCATTTCATAATAAAAATAATTTTTTGTAAAACATTTGAAATTGATCAAAAATTTTTGCTTTATAATTCTCGTCTTCATTTGTTTTCAGGAATGCTAAAGTCAAGGTGGAGTGACCTATTTGTTGTAAAATATACATACCCATATGAGGTCACAGAAATCTAGAATAAAAAGAGTGGTGTCATATTTAAAGTTAATGATTAGATATTAAAACCATATTTGGAATATAAACTACGTGAAGAAGACACCAAAATCAACTTAAGTGACCTATTTGTTGTAAAATATAAATACCCATATGAGGTCACAGAAATTTAGAATAAAAAGAGTGGTGTCATATTTAAAGTTAATGATTAGAGATTAAAATCATATTTGGAATATCAATTACGTAAAGAAGACACCAAAATCAACTTAAGTGACCCACAAAATCTTGATTAAATCTTTAATGTGTGAATAATTTTTTTTATCATTTTATTTTACTATTATTTTGCCGTTTGATTGTTTGATTATTATTATCATTATTTTTTTATTAATTCACATAGTACATCTGTTAAGTGTATAATATTTCACACAGTACATCTTTAATGCGTATGTCAACTAGAAAGATCCTCTTGAAATATCTTCGAACTCTTTTACGTGTGAAAATTCACTTAACAAGTTTGATATAAAGTTGTAAATCACATCTAATTTGGGAACGACGACCACAAGAGTTTATGTCATATATTGAAGATCTTGAAAGATAACTCTGGAAAATAGAGGGTGATATTTATGATGTTCAGTTGGAACTTGAGATTAATGCAATAAGAGGACGAATTTAAGTTTTTTTTTTTTCAGTTTCATTTTGTTGTTTTGTTCGCCTTTACGTTTGATTGGATTTTGTAAAGTTGATTTATTTTCTTATTGTATTTTAATTTACTTTCTCGTATAAATGGCAAATAACAGTACTCCATGAATTTTTAAGTCGGTATTTTCAGTCTCTTACAATTACTGAAACCCTAAAAATCAAACATGAGAAAAATACAGTAAAAAGTAAATAAGCATTTTCCTCCTCTCCCTCAGAATGCCCTTAGAAAAATTTAAAAACTCTTTGTGAACGACTGCATTTGTTAATGATCCATGGCATTCATTCTCACATTCGATGGATAATTAAAGCAAAGGTCCAATTAGCAGGTGAGTTTTCTAATCCATTTATATCTTACTTGTCTGGTTTTGGAAAAAGTACATACGCTAAAATGAGAAGAGCTAAACAACTTGGCTATAAATGTCATAATTGTGTAAGACGTGATTGCAAGAACCCGTGTTGTAAATCTTTAGAAATGGCTTCTGATGCTCGTGAAAATAAAATTAAATTTTTTAAAGATGGCATAAGTAAAGAATCATTAGATGATATCATGCGAGCTCTTAAGATGCATCGAAGCTAATATGTACAATGTGCAATTTACTATCATTGGACACTATTCCAAAAAGAAAGTGCACAATTTAGTCCTCGGAATCTAACTAAAAAAATTATGTTTTCTAATTTATAAGAAAATTGAATAGGAAGCCTATAAAGGGCGTTCAAGCCATTACTGGATGTAAAATCAGAGAAAAATATAAGTCACGATCACAACTACCAATAAATATATTTTTCCTTTTAATAATATTTTATTTGATGCATTATTACTTTTAATAGTGAGATTTTATGTTTAATTATTATTTACCTTTTTTTTACTGTTTGCTTTTCAATAATGAGCCA
Source organism: Murraya koenigii (assembly GCA_025617385.1). Taxonomy (NCBI): domain Eukaryota; kingdom Viridiplantae; phylum Streptophyta; class Magnoliopsida; order Sapindales; family Rutaceae; genus Murraya; species Murraya koenigii. Next base: position 17,223,987 of record CM046814.1, read on the forward strand.
AAGCTTCACACGTCAATTCACAATAACACTAATCCTTTAAATACATGCTTCTTTTTCAAACCCTCACAAATTATTTTCAAAGATTATTCTAATGGCAGCATCTTCAATTAGGCAATTCAAAAATATTTGTGTGCTTTCTGAGTTTCGTTATGGAAAAGTACAAAGAGTTCGTTGAGGCAGCTATTGATCATGGTCATGTTATAGCAAAGAAAAAACTACACCTAGTTTATGGAGGAGGTGACTGAAAGTTATTAAAGCTTATCTTAAAAGTTATTTTCATTAAAGGAAGCCATGTACTAGGCATAACTCCAAGAGCCCTAAAGCCTCTAGGATGTCTACCTAACCCACCAACTGAGAGGAACTAGCCGTCTAAAATATTCAAAAAAGATTATCATAAATGGCAGGTTCAACTGCCTTTATTGTTATTAATTTTTTATTTAATTTTCAGTTATTTACTTTTTAGTTATTTAATTTTCTTGTATATTAAATTGTATAATTTTTATTTCACATTTATTTTTCTGTTTTGTTGCTCTATATGGCTGGTTAACCGTCTACTTAGTTATTTAATTTTAATTTTATGTTTATTTAATTTTATGTAATTTTTATCTTTTGTACATTTATATTTGTTGCACATTTAATTTTCAGTTTTTTTATTTTTTTTTCTTCTTGTACATTTATATTACTTGTTTATTTAATTTTTAGTTCGTTTTTATTTTTATTTATTTATTTATTTCTCAATTGTAATTTTTTTTCTTCCTTATTTGCTTGTGTATTAAATAATTTCACACACATACATTATCATCATCATTGCATGAGACGTTGGTCTCGAACTTTAAGTGGCAGGTTAATTCGAATATCACAACCACCTCCACCATTCTAGAATTTTCAAAATCTTTAGAGTTACCCACCTTATATCCCACCACCCAGAAAAACCCCTCAAGATACATTGCATTCATTCATTGAAAAACAAGAGTCAATCAATAACCAAACTATGCAAACCTTGACCAACTTGACAGAAACTATCTCAAAACTTACATCAGTTCTTATTATTCATGAAAAAGGTAAGTTTCCTTCTCAACTGGAACCAGACCCCAAAAGTCAACATGTTCAAATGGGTAGTACTGGAAACCAAAATATGAACCAAGTCAAATCAAGTTATAATTCTCCATGGCGATAAAGTTGTCGAAAAACACATTCTTGATCCTCGTGAAATTGGTAAGAATTCAATTTCAGAGAGTAAAGTGGTGCCCGATGAACCAATAGCCCACAAAGAAATAACCAGCTCTCCTCATGTAACCCCATTCTCTCAAGTATTGATCAAATTAAAGAAATAAAACCATAGCCTAGAGATTTATGAAGTCTTCAAGCAAGTGAAAGTTAATATTCCTTTGTTAGATGTTATTAAATAGGTACCATCTTATGCTAAAATTTTGAAAGATTTATACATTTGAAAAAGAAAATATAAGGTACTAAAGAAAGTTTTCTCATAGAATAGGTAAGTTTAATTCTTTCAACTAATAGTGCTTTGAAATATAAAGATACTGGTTATCAAACTATTTCTTGCATTTTTGGGAATCAGAAAATTGAATATGCCTTACTTGATCTTTGAGCTAATGTTAATTTACTTCTATATTTTGTGTACCAACAACTCAATCTTGGTGAGTTAAAATCTATCTCTACCACTCTTTTACTTGTTGATAGGTAAATTAAGATACCAAAAGGAATAATTGAAGATGTATTGGCTTAAGTTGATAAATTCATATATCCTGTGAATTTTATTGTTTTGGAAACTGAACCAATTACTGATGAATTCATGCAAATTCCTGTAATATTAGGTTGACCATTTTTAGCTACTGCTAATGCTTTGATTAATTACAAGAATGGAGTGATGAATTTATCATTTGGTAATATAAAGCTGGAAGTCAATGTATTCAATATATGTAGCCAAATTCGTGAAAAAAAAAGGTGAAGATAATAAGATCGAGGACATTAAACTCATTGAACTAATCATTGAAGAACATATTAATGATGAGAAATTTATAGATTCTATGAAAATTTATTTTGCTAGTTCATTTGAATCAAGTAAAGAATTGAAATGAGATACTACTAATATATATTCTATATTTGATTCTACATAGGTACCTGAAGATGACAACAACTAGTTGGATCTTGACGATATGAGACAACTTGAAAAGACAAAAGAAGAGGAAGCACCGAAGCTTAAACTAAAGCCTTTACCAGAAAAATTAAAGTATGCGTATCTCGAAGATCCAGAAACTTATCCAGTGGTAATTTCTTCTCAACTTACAAGCAACCAAGAATATAAGTTACTCACTGTTCTAAAAAAGCATAAGACTGCAATTGGTTGGACCTTAAAAGATATAAAGAGCATTAATCGTTTAATTTGCTCTCATATAATACACTTAAAGGAAAATGTCAAAACAACTCATCAGCCACAAAGAAGATTAAACCATCACATTAAAGAAGTGGTAAAAAATGAGGTCCTTAAACTACTAGATATAGGAATTATCTATCCTATCTCTACTAGTAAATGGGTAAGTCCAATACAAGTAGGTGAATTAATCCCAACAAGCATCCCATCTAGCTAACGCATGTGTATTGATTATAGAAAATTAAATGATGCCACTAGAAAAGACCATTTTCCCCATCCATTTCTATATCATCCATTTCTAGATTAGATTTTCAAAAGAATAGCAAGACACCTCTACTATTGCTTTCTTGATGGCTACTCAGGTTATTATCAAATTTTTATAGCCTTAGAAGACCAAGAAAAGACTACATTCTCATGACCATTTGGAACATTTTCATTTAGGAGAATGCCTTTTGGACTTTGTAATGCTCCTGCAATATTTCAAAGATGCATGTTAAGCATTTTTAGTGACATGGTTGAAAATTGCTTGGAAGTTTTTATGAATGATTTAACTGTATTTGAAAATTCTTTAGATAATTGTCTTGATAATTTTAAAAAGTTTTTAAAATTTGTAAAGAAAAAGGACTTGTTTTAAATTGAAAACAATGTCATTTTGGAATCCCTCGAGTTATTATCAGAGATGGAGGTAAGCATTTTTGTAATAAATTATTTGAGTCTTCAATAAAGAAATATAGAATTACACATAAAGGTTCTACTCTTTATCACCCTCAAACAAGTGGTTAAGTTGAATTAACAAATAGAAAAATTAAACATGTTTTAGAAAAAACGGTTAACCCAAGTCGCAAAGATTGGTCTCTTCGACAGACTGATGCATTTTGGGCTTATCGAACTACATTTAAAACATCTTTGGGAATGTCACCTTATCGGTTAGTTTATGGTAAACTTTGCCACTAACCAATTAAGCTTGAACATAAATCATTTTGGGCTATTAAAGCTTTTAATTCAAATATTGATAATGCTGGTAATATGCATAAATTGCAAATGAATGAACTCAAAGAATTGAGAAATGATGCATATGAAAATTCAAGAATTGTTAAAGTAAGAACCAAAGCTTTTCATAATAAAAAAATTTTCAAAACATATTTGAAATTGGTCAAAAAGTTTTACTTTATAATTCTCGTCTTCATTTGTTTCCAAGAAAATTAAAGTCACGGTGGAGTGTCCCATTTATTGTAAAATGTTTATATCCATACAAGGCCATAGCAATTGAGAATCCAAAGAACAGTGTCACATTTAAAGTTATTGGTCAGAGATTAAAACCATATCTAGAATTCCAACCATATGAAGAAGACACCAACATCAACTTGAGTGACCCAAAAAATCTTGAATAAATCTTTAATGTGTGACAAATACATATATATATATATATATTGTTTTTTTATTTTACCATTTGATTGTTTAATTATTTTTAGTTTCACATCGTATATTTATAGAGCATATATTATTTCTTACTTAATCATGTTTGTTTGACAATTGTGTTTTCTCACATTATATGTCATGAATACCACAATTAAAAATATCCTCTTAAAACATCTTAAAACTCTTTTACGTGTAAAATTTCATTTAACAAGATTGATACAAAGTTGTAATCACATCCAATCTGAGATCAACGACCACCAGAGTTTGTATCATATTTTGAAGACCTATAAAGACAACTTTGGGAAATAGAGGGTGATATTTATAAAATTTAGTTGAAACTTAAGGTTAATGCAATAAGAGGATGAATGTAAGTTTTAATTTTATTTTATTTTATTTTTTTCTTTTCAGTATATTTTTTTTTCACTTTTGATTTGATTTTTCAGAGTTGATTTGTTTCTTTAGGATGTTTTAATTGACTTTCCCGTATAAATGGTAGATAACGGTATTCCATGACTTCTTAATTCGGTATTTTTAGTTTCTCATAATAATGAAACCCCAAAAACCAAATATGGAAGAAATACAGTAAAAATTGCCAAAGCATTTTCCTTCTCGCCCTCAAAATGCCCTCAAGAAAATTTACAAAACTCTCTATGAACGATTACGTTTGTTAATGATCCATGATTCCTTCTGATGTTTGTTGGTTAATTGAAGTAAAAGTCTAATTAGCAATTGAGTTTTCTGATCCATTTTTTTCTTACATGTCTGGTTTTGAAAAAAGCACATACGCTAAAAAGAGAAGAACTAAGCGACTAGACTCTGAGTGTTGTTACTATGTAAGGCGTAATTAAAAGAACCCGCACTGTAAATCTTTACGAATGGTTTTTGATATTCGTGAAGATAAAATTAAATTCGTTCAAGATGGCATAAGTAAAAAATTGTTAAATGATATCTTACAATCTCTTAAGACACATCGAAGCGGATATGTATAGCGTGCAATTCAAAGGTATTGGACACTATTCTAAAAAGAAAGTGCATAGTTTAGTCTTGGGATTCTAACTCAAAAATACCTTATTTTCCAATTTATGAGAAAATTGGATGAGAAGCCTATCCTCAACCCATAGAGGGCATTCAAGTCGTTACTAGACGTAAAACTAGAGGAAGATGTGAGCTGAAGTCCAACTGCCAGTAAATATCCTTTTCCTTTTAATAATGCTTTATTTTATGCATTATTACTTTTAATAGTGTGATTTATGTCTAATTACTATTTTTTTTCTTTTTATTGTTTGCTTTATCTGTTTACTTTTGAAATATAAGCGAAAGCTTCATGCGTTATTTGACAAGTACACCACTTTGTTTATAGCTGTCTATCATTATGTTTGTCTTTAAATAGGTGCTTTTATTTTAAACCCTCACAAATTATTTTTGAAGATTATTCCAATGGCAGCATCTTCGAGTAGACAATTCAAAAATATTTATGTGCTTTATGGGTTTCGCTATAGAAAGTACAAAGAGTTCGTGGAGGCAGTTGTAGATCTTGGTCGTGTCATAGCAAAACAAAACTTATACCTATTACATGGAGTAGGTGATTGCGGGTTATCTAAACTTGTTTTAGAAATAGCTTTCACTAGAAGAAGTCAAGTGCTAGGCATTATTCCAAAAGCCCTTAAACCTCTAAGACGTCTACCTGGCCTACCAACTGGAGAAGAGTTAGTCGTCTCAGGTATGCAAGATTGAATATCCAAAATGTTAGATCATGCTGATGCTTTCATCTTTTTGCTAGGCAATTTTGTAACTATGCAGGCACTAATTACATTTGCATCTTGGGCCCATTTGAACATTCAGAAACCCATCGGTTTGTTAAATATTAATAATTTTTATAATGGCTTGCTCACATTTCTTAACCATGTAATTAACAATTATCTTATTCCTATTCTTTATTTGTGCTCCTACTTCTAATGGGTTACTTGATCTTTTACAACCTTGTTGATCTTTTACAAGCTTACGAACCGAAGCCAGAACCCATGATCTTGGCACTAGATTGGTCAACTAAAGATGATAGTAGTGATAATAGTAAGAAGTGCAAATTAGATTTAAATGTCTCTTTTTAAATATTTTTTAGTGTACATATGATATCTTCTAAACTCTACTTCTTTCCTTTAAGACATTAAGGACAATGTCTCATCTAGGTTGCGGGAAGAAAATAGTTGATACTTGTGGAATGTGTCAATCTTAATGATATTTTTGCTAAATTTTTGTTGTAAAGACTAACTTTAGATAAATTTTGAGTCAAAGATGGCCGAATATGGAGGGTAGCGGTTCTAGAAACGCATCTTCTTAATCTTAAAGCCCTATATATATATATTTAAAAAAAAATTAATGTTTCTTATTCTAAGCTTCTGCAACAAGTTCAGGTATGATCTTCTCTACTTCTTCTTTTATGTTTATTTTCTCTGTTTCTTATTTTTGCATGCATGCCTTTAAATTATAAAATATTAAGAATAATGTTTAAATTAGGTTGGAGGGTTAGGGATAGTTGAAGTAAATTGTAAATATGTGTTTTTGTTTATTTTTCTTTTAAAAGAATCTAAAAACAATAATTTTTTTTTATTGTCTAGGATGTCTGTGTAAATAGTCGCTACTTTTAAGATGCATCCTAATAATCCAGTCTATATTATTTTCTAATTTTAAAATTCATAGTAAGTTGTTTTTTTTCCCTTATTCTTTGAATTACTCAAATTTATGAATTCTCCATTTGGTAATCATTAATTAAATCTTTTTGTCATTTATTTATTTAAATAGGTATTATTAAATCATTCTTCTCGCACACACTATGCACATGCTAGTAGGTTGTAAGTTAAAATTTTTGCAATATTTTGCTCTCTTGATCTATTGGAGATAATTTTTAAGGTAGTAGAAAGTGTTTTTTTTATTCAAAAAATAAAAAAGAAAAAAAAAAAAGAAAAACATAAATGTGTTTACTTTTACTATATCTAAAACCCAAGCAATTAAGTCTATAGGGGCGTTTTAACACTTAGTACCCTAAGGCCAACTGATCCGAAAGTCATTGGCCCAAACCTCGCTACATAGGTTATAAATATATTGTTTGCTTATTTATAAAAAATCTGAGTAATTAAGCCCGTAGGAGTGTTTTAACACCTAATGCCCTAAGGCCAACTGGTCTAGGAGTCGTTAGCCCAAAGCTCGTTATATAGAATGAAGATGTAATATTTTAAATTATATGAATAATCTACTGCCTAATAAAGATATTATCTTTGATAAATCACTAGAATAAAACTATTATTTTCTTTTAATGAAGCCCCATAAGTATTGTGTTAATTTCTTGAGCACAAAAGAAGGTTTAATGATATTCTGGATAATAAGTAAAGGAAAAAAGGCTAAAATAAATAAATTTTAAGAGAATTAATTTAATTGGTAGTTTAGAGGATAGATGAACAACTATTAACTTGCACGTGAATTTTGCAAATCTTCATTTAATATAGCGCTTTAATTGCTAGAGACTAATAATAAGTTGGTTGAGGGCTATGATTAGTACTAGAAAGTGTATATTTTATAAAGGTTTAAATTATTATTTTCTCACTTAAAGTGTTAATTAATGTGTACATAACTCACATTTTATCTTAATGCTGCCCAGATATAACTTTATGTAAATTATATTTTATTATGCTAATTTTTATCTTAATTATTATATTTTGTTATTGTAGGTATATTTTGATAATGAAGAAGAATCAGAATTGAAAATGGGTGATAAAAGAAAGACAATTACGTTGTAATAATTAATAAATAAATAAAATATATTATATTAAAAAAAAAGTGCATGCCACTTTTAACCTTATATAAATATATAATATTATATTATAATAATATAATAATAAATTATTATAATAATATAATATAAATAAATAAAGGAAGAATAAGACAAATATCCGTTGCAATATAAAGGGAAGTGTAGAGGCTGCAAGGAGGGGAGAATTGAGAGAAAAGAAAAGAGAAAAAGAGGAGAGAAAAGGGAGAGATAAAGAGATGAGGAAGAGAATGGTGGAGTTAAGACGAGAGGTAGAAGTTTTTTTTTTTCAATTTTTCTTCTTCTATTTTTCTTTTGTTTTAAGTTCTTAAAATTTTCTTGTAATATAATTTAGAAGTTTGTCAAATAAAATGAGTGTTTTTCTTTTCAATATGAGTGGCTAATTTACTAAGTTAGGGTGAAGAGTGAATCTCAAGGATTTAAGCTATCGAATTAATATCTCTTTCAAGTAAGTTCAAAATCAATTTTATTTAATATATATTTATTAATTTTTTTTTTTATTTACCAAATATTTTTATGTCATATTAATTTATAAACTTCTTAACTCTTATTGGATTTATATGATATCTTGACATTATGTTGACACTCCAATTTAGTTGTAGCATATCATGTATTTCATTCCCATATTCATGCGTAAATTGGTTAGTTAAGAATTAAATGGCATAATATTTAACTAGTAAATAAAATGAAAAAATATAAATATAAGAGAATATTATAAACATAATTTGAATACGAAGAATGAATCTCATTGCCTCAGCACTTTTTAGACGAATAATCTCATTTTCTACAATTAATTTTTATTTAATAATTGACTATTGAATTTAAAACTCCTTATGGTTCGACCGCGGACTCACCGGATTATATTATAACTAGATACTCTTATACTTAAGAGTAAATCGAGTTGCGTTAAGAAACTCATTAGTTTGTTAAATGTTAATAAATTTTATGATGGCTTACTGACATTTCTTAATCATGCAATTAATAATCATTTTATTTGTGTTCCTACTGCTAATGAGTTACTTGATCTTTTATAAGCTTACAGATTAAAGCCAGATCCTATGACCTTAGTGTTGGATTGGTCGATGAATGATGGTAACATGTAAATTAGATTTAACTCTCTGTTTGTAAATATTTTTTATTACAGTGCTCATGTAATGTTTTCTTAATTATAGTTCTTTACTTTAAGACATTGAAGACGGAGGGAGGGAATAGTTAATAGTTGTGGAATGTGTTAATCCTGGTGATATTTTTACTAATTTATGTTGTAAAGACTAACTATGAATAAATTTTGAGTCGAAGATGGCTGAATATGAAGTGTAGTGGTTCTATAAACACATTTTCTTAGTTATAGAGTTATAAAAAATCAAAAAAAAATTTAATGTTTTATTTTTTTTTTTTGTCATTCCTTTTAAGCTTATGTAACTAATTCTTGTATGATATTCTTTGCTTCTTCTTTTATATTTTTATTTCCTTATCTTTTTCGTATTTTTGCATGCATATTTTTAAACTATAGGTTGATGGGTGGGGATAGTTGATGTAAATTGTAAATATGTGTGTTTGCTCTTTTTTTTTTCAAAAAATTCAAAAATAACAAATTTATTTTATTGTCAAAGATACTACTTTTTTAGACGCATCCTAATAGTTTAGTTTATATTATATTCCGATTTTGAAATTCATAGTAAGTTGTTTTTGTTCCTTTTTTTCTTAATTACTAAACTTGGTGAATTTTCCTTTGTTAATCACTCATTAAATCTTTTTCGTCATTTATTTATTTATACAAGGATTATTAAACTATTTTTTTGACACACACACACTATGACACATGATACTGACTAGTAAGTTAAAATTTTTGTAATATTTTGCTCTCTTGATTTATCGGAGAAAATATCCTAGGTAATGGAAAGTGTATATATTCTTAAAGAAAAATAAATTAAAAAAAAAGATTTAAAAAAAGAAAAGAAACGAATGTGTTTCATTTTTTTATATATTAAACTTCTGTAATTAAGTCCGTAGGGGTGTTTTAATGCTTAGTGCCCTATTAGCCAATTGGTCTATGAGTCATTGGCCTAAAGCTCGCTACATGGGTTGCAGATATACTATTTTCTTATTTATCTGAAAATTCAAGCAAGTAAGTTTGTAGGGGTATTTCAAAATTTAGTGCTCTAAGACAACTGGTTTGGGAGTATTGACCTAAAACTCACTACATGGATTGAAGATATAATATTTTTAATTATGTGAATAATCTACTGCCTAATAAAGATATTATGTCTGATAAATCACTGGAACAAAATTATTGTTCTCTTTTAATGAAGCCACATAGTCTTGTGTTAATTTCTTAAGCATAAAAGAATATTTAGTGATATCTTAGATAATGAGTGAATGACAAAAAACTAAAACAAATTAATTTTGAGAGAATTTATTTATTTGGTAGTTTAGAGGAGAGATGAACAACTATTTACTTGCATGTGAATTTTGTAAATCTTAATTTAATATAATGCTTTAATTACTAGATGCTAGCAATAAGCTGGTTGAGGGTGTGATTAATATTAAAAATTTTAGGTTTTCTAAGGAATAAAAATATTATTTTTTGCTTTTGTTATAATTTATATTTGTAATTATATAACATATTATGAATTTCTAAACTATGCTTTTAAATATTTGATATTTTGTATTTTTGTGTGTTTATCGGGTAAAATATTTTATATATGTGATGTAAATTAATCATAAACTAATATAAATAGAGAGGAGAGGGACCAAACCTCTCTATATTTCTTTCTTCACTTTTTTCTCCTCAATTTCTTCTTCTCATCTCTCTTTGTAATATTTAGTAAATTAATAAATGAATTTAGTTTTATTTTTAATTTTAGTTACTTCTATTTTTATGTATAATTTAATATTAATAATTATTTTTATTTCAATTATGTTAGACTAAATAATAATACATTGGGATAAAGTGAAACTCTTAGTAAAAAAATGTGATTTAATTAAATTCTATTTTTAATTGTATAAATTAATTTATTTTTTAATTAATATTATCCATATTTTATATTTGAAAATTTTGATTTATTGTACACAAACAAGGGAGTTTGGTACAATAAATTATTAATATCTTAGTATAAAGTATAGTAAAATGGTATTTTGACTTATTGTAGACAAGTTAAATTTTGCTACACTAAGTACTTAATCCATAATAAAATTAATAAAAAAATAATAATAATTTATACAATCAATATTTTGAGCAATAAACAAATATGATAAAAAAATTATTAGTTTATATTTATTACTAATATTGGATTTATAACCCTAACTAATTTAATTTTATAGTTGTACTCAAATTAAATTTCTTATTTTTAATTTAATTTAATTTTCTTAGATAAATTAGAATAAAAAAGATTAAATCTTTTTTCTTCGGACTTATCAAACTATATTATAGTAAAACACTATTATATTTGAGAGTTATAAACACTTTTAAGTCGTGTCAAGTAGTATAAATGTTGATGCGTTTTTTCTGCGTACCCTCAAACAGTGCCCAAACCTTCTGCTCACGGCGAGCTCGAGCAGGACTGCTCTCCAATTTTGATTCCTCTGCCCTTACCGGAACGGAAGTCTCCCGGACCTGTACTCACAGAAAGCAAGGTCAGGGGTCGCCGGATGTTGTTCCGGCGAAAACCCTCCGACGCTCAAGTCAGTAATCGGATTGTTCTTTTTGTATCCCTCTTAGTTAGAAAGACCGGAAGAATGGAAGGGGTATTTTGCCCTCCTTTTGTAATAATAAATCTCCCGAAAAAATCAAAGTGGAGAAGGGGAAGAAGAAGAAGAATGTAAAATTTTCTGAACCTTTCGCCTTTCCTTCAATTTTCTCTTTATACTTTCGTTTTCCCGCCCTCTGTTCTTCGGGAGAGGTAGTTCCCGCGTCCATGGCCCCTGGGACCCTCGGCAGTAGGGATTAGCGTGATATTCCACAGGGATGCGTGGTTATACGGTTGGCATGGGTTCACATGGCGATCATAGTGTCGGGCATGT
>CM046814.1:17235743-17251037 GCA_025617385.1 Murraya koenigii
TAAAATTATAACTTGGAACAATTTACTCCGAAAAATGTCTGTTGGTAAAATCAAAATTTCTAATGTTGTGAAAGCGTATATGACACCAAAATAAACCCACATGTTAATGTGAGTGTAATTAGTAAAGCTTAGTTAATGTACTTTGTACGATAATAATCATTCCTATTAATGGGCGGGAATTTGAGGAGGATGAAATAAAAGGTTTACTTATGTTGGATGGCTAATGAACGACATGGTGGATGAAATAAAATTAACGTCTATTATTACATTACATTTACTTTGCTAAATATAAGTGTTGAAGATTGGTCTACTATTTTAAATGATTATTTGATTTGAATCTACGAGTGGCTTGAACATGTCTTATGTATGTCAACGAGCCTAGCGAGTAAAGAAAGGGGTGGACGAGTGGAGTGAGGCGAGGCAAGCGTTAGAGATGATGCAATGAATGTTTGAGTAAGGAAGCGTATTGCGATGTAGCAAGTGAAAGCATCGATATAAATAATAAAGTTTTTTCAAATGAAGTTTGTGAAGCTGCAAAGCATATGGATGTAATGTAACATATGTATTTTTTTTATTATATATGTTAATAATTAAAACAAGAGGGCTCTATTTGATATTTTGTGTGTGTTTAAGGAGATGAAAACGGGTGGGAAATTTAGAGTAAACCGAGAGAGAGGGAGAGAGAGAGAACCCATTTGACTCGACCCGGAACCCGCGAACTTGACCCGGCCGTAACTCCCTTTTCCGACCACCCCACTGGACGAGCTTGGTATCAAATCGAAGCTCACGGGCCAATGAATGTTCCCCCTACCATCCCCACCGGCCAGAAACATCGAGAACGCTGCTGATCGGGAGCGTGAAGCTCGCGCACAAACCCGTCACGATTTGGTCGTGTTTTTGCTTGATTTTGGCAATGCCACCACTTGGGTTCTGTTCTCCACCTTGCCCTCTATCATTTCTGACGATCCACAGCCACCGGGGAGATCGTTTTGCCGTTGATAAGTCGTTGGAAGATTTACGACTTTAAGAGCTCGATCCTGCACCACCGCCCCGCATGGGAGCTCACCACCGGCACCACTCGAACTCAACTCGATGAGAAGTGTCTAGTTCGAGCTTCCCCATCGTCGTTGGGTGAATTTCGGTCAACGTTGACCGTAGGGGTATTTTGGTAATTTCACACATAGAGGGTAATTTCGTAATTTTTAGCTTTGAGGATGTGATTGCAATCTAAATTGAGGATGAATTGATAATTTTATGATGTTGAGAATAAATTAGTAAATTATGAATTTGAGGGTTGTCGACAAGTATAATTTTAGATTTTATTAGTAAATTACGAATTTGGAGTTAATACAGTAAGCTGAGAGACTTGAGAGTTGAGATGTCTGGACAAATGTTTATTTTAAGTTTTATTTTTGTGACATTAGTTGGAATTATAAATATAGAAAGTAATTATATCGTTTTCTTTAAAATAGGTGGATCTACCTACGGACTTGGGCGATAGCCAAGTCTGAGCTTTATCACTATGAGTGGAATATATTAAACGTATTTGTGTATATTTTGTTTTTATATAGTAAAGCTTGTTCGTGAAATAAGCATTTTAATTGTTTTCATTTAATAGTTCTCCGAAATAAATATTTTATACGTATGAATATTTTGTTAAGGTACATATATTCATTTATGTTCCGTATCGACTTTGAATTTGTAAAAAGAGATGATTGATTTCTAGCATGATTTAAAGTGTTTATATATGGATTTCGAGCATGATTTAAAATGTATATATGTTGATTTCCAGCATGATTTAAAGTTTAAATATGTTGAATTCAAGCATGATTTAAAATGTATATATCTTAACTTTGAGCATGATTTTAATTTTATATATGTGTATATAAGTTATGAAAAATCATGAAGCAAATACTCATTCCTTCGAATAATATAAGATGAGATGAGATGAGATAATAGGCCTTTGGGGCTCGCATCGAGTACATATAAAGGCTTTGGGCCGTGCGTTTGGGCGCTTTCACCCTTTGGGCGCATATGTATGGAGACAAATATTGAGATATGATGAGATTTAAGACCGGGTGTCTGAGGATATAGATATTTGGAGTCATTTTTTGCCACGTCCGAGTGTCTGAGGATATAGATAATCTTTTTTTGGTTACTGTATATAATCATCTCATTTTGGAATTATACTATTGTGACATAAGAATTAGCAAATGTGTATATAGTTTGACCTGATATATAGTATAATGCTATTTTGATACCCTGAAATTGTTTTGAGTGTACTAGTGGATATTTTAGTGAATAAGACTGGTTGAAGTAGTTTGATGCATAATAAATTATTTGGGAGTGCTTTTGTTATAATTGCAGGTTTGGGAATGTTATATGTTTAGGGGAGGTTCTGCCGAAATTTTAGGTAGAATTCTCATTAATAAGATTTTTAATATTTGAGTTCAATTTCTTAAGATAGGTCGCCTCTGGGGATCGGGCGGGTCTTTTCATGTAATGGTCTGGCAGATAGTGTCATGGAGACCTAAACATCCCTACCAAGTGTTGAAAAGTTGCATAGCATTGATACTATTGAGGTTATTTATATTTAATAAAAGTTAAATTTAAATTTACCTTGTTTTAGTTGGTTGATGTTAGTGGAGAGTATGTTTATTATGATGAATTAGAAATGATTTTGTCAAATAATTATTGCTGGTGCCTGTTTTAATGCAAAAGTTTTGTGAACTGGATCAAAGGATGGCAGATGTGTCGATGTGGAATAAAAACTATAGTAGTGTAGTCCATAGAGAGTGGCAAGTTATTAGTAAATTTCCTGAAAGAGCACGTTATCGGGTTGGACCTTATTTATGCCCAGAACTTTTTGTCCTGATGCAGAGAAGTTGATTAAATTCTGAATGGATGAAAATCTTCATAAAGGGTAAGATAGTTATCTCATTCAAGTAATAAAATTATGTCCATTAAAAGGTAAAAAGAAAAAAAATTGGAGCTTGAGTTTCTATAATGTACATAGATCAGTAAAAAAAATAACTAATATTTATGGAGGACGATTTTTGTGTACTAGGGAGCTGCTTCTTCAAACAAACTTGAGTGTGATTAGTATAAATAATATTTTGTCCCTGTCTCTAAGAACTACAATCAATGTGAAGGTGAGGATATAACCTCTGTTAATCGCTGTATTAATGTTGATGTTTGAAATAGATTATTTTGGCAACTGAAATAGTCATATATTATATTGTTTAATTGTTGTTTTAAGAAAGTTGAAGTGTGCTGCCCATCGTCTTTGTCATTTAATTTTCATATTATTTCTCCTGTATTGAAATTGTTATTTACAAAAGGGACGGTAACTGTTGGCCACAATACATGTAGTCTATTTTTCTAGCTTATAATATTGTAAGCAGTTTTTATTTGACTTGTGTGTTGGTATTTTATCATAACAACAAGTTAACATATAATTACGTTTATAGAAGAGTTTAATGTATCTGCTTATTTGTAGATTTTGGCCTGAAAATGTGTTTTACCTTAGACTTGAAAGTTGAAAGGAAACTTGTTTTCCATAGACATACAAACTTTTTATTCGATTTCATTAGCCTATGATTACTTGCATAGCGGATAACTGATACGATTGTAAGATTGTATCGGTGGAGAGTACACATGCCTCGGTTGTGCAGGTCGACAGTTTGTCACTGGTGATTTCAACCTGAACAATATTGACTCTTGTGAGAAAGTGAGTACAAATTATTAGTTTATGAGATTATGGTTAAAAATATCTTAGTTATGTTATGTAACTGTATTTCACTGTCACTGTGCAACTATTTGTAGATTTTTGTTCTCGTGAACCATGGTTCTGCACACTAGTACATGATTGTAACATATACATTTGCTTTATGTATTTTTGTAAATAAATAAATTAAAAGGGGGTTTATATTATAAATTAAGAGGAGATTTATGTGATAAATCATGAGGAGGTCTAGTTGATATTTTGTGGGTGTTTATAAAAGGAGAAAACCGGTTAAAATTTAGAAAAACCGAGAGAGAGAGTGTGTGTTGACCCGCTAACCCGACCAGTAACCTGACTGAACCATGAAACCGACCGTCGCCTTGAGCTAGCCGTCCTTATCTGTCGGAAACGCATGGAACATCTGGCGTGAAGCTCGAAAGTTCCGTGGGTTTCTTGCGGATGATCGCTGCTGATTCAGGCCGTCTTTGGCCGTGCCACCGGTTGGAAAAGCTTCCCCACCTCACCATTTTCCATTCCTGACCAGTCACTGGCACCGAGGAGGCCGATTTGTCGCCGTCCGATCACCCCAAGGAGCCGCAGCTTCACGAGCTCGATTCGGTTTCGCCGTTGCCCGTGGGAGGACACCACCGGCACCGTTGGACTCACCCCGATGAGAAGTGTCTAGCCCGAGCTTCCCCACCGCCGTTGGGTGAATTTCGGTCAACGTTGACCGTAGGGGCATTTTGGTAATTTCGTGTACTGAGGGTAATTTTCGTAATTTCCAGCTTTGAGGGTGATTTTGTAATCTGAATTGAGGATAAATTAGTAATTTTATGATGTTGAGGGTACATTGGTAAATTATGAAATTGAGGGTAGTATAATTTCGGATATGTTATTAGTAAATCACAAATATGGGATGTCATGATGGCAAACGGAAAATTGAGAGTTTGTAATGTTAGGACGAATATTTATTTTAAGCATTATTTTTGCGAGATTAGTTCGAATTATAATTATGGAAAGTAATTGTATCGTTTCTGTAAAATAGGTGGATCTGCGGACGATAATCTACCTGCAGACTTGGGTGATAGCCGAGTCTGAAATTGTCACTGTGAGTGGAATATATTAAAATTATTTGATTTTTATATAGTAAGGCTTGTTTATGAATTAAATATTTAAAGTGCTTTCATTAAATAGTTCTCCGAAATTAAATGTTTATTCCGTATAAATATTTTGTTAAATTATATTTATTTATTTATGCTCCGTATCGATTTTAAAATGGTAAAATAGATGATTGATTTCCGAACGTGATTTAAAGTGCTTTTATGTAGATTTCGAGAATGATTTTAAGAGTATATGATTTGATCTTGAATGTGATTTTAAAGTGTATATATGTTGATTTTGAACATCATTTAAAGAGTATATGATGGATCTTGGGCATGAGATATATTGATTTCGATTATGATTTAAAGCATGATTTAAATTGTCTATATATAATGATTTTGACCATGATTTTAAGTTTTAAGCAAATACCCGTTCCCTCCAGATGAGATGAGATAGTAGGCCTTTAGGGCCCGTCTGAACACACATAGAGGCTTTGGGCCGTGTGTTTGGGCGCTTTTGCCCTTTGGGGGCATATGCATGCAGACAGATATTGAGATATGAGATCGGATGGTTCGGACACGATGTCGCAGGATAGCACATCATAGCACGTCCGTTGAGATCCGGGTATGAGATATGTTGATAAGCATGAGATGGTACGTCCTTTCGTCTATCATTGTAGCTCCGGGCATGATGGTACTCAGATAGTACATCATTGCCGTCCGTTGAGGTCCGGATGAGACTAGATTATCCTCTGGGTATTTTTTTAAGGATATTTGTTTTACTTAGTATTTGATATTATAGTTTGAGATGATATTTCAATATGAGATGTTTTTATTGATTTTGTGACAGTATCAGTTTTGCTTATATTCAGAATATGATTGAATTGAAAGTAATCTTACATTCAAATAATTATTTGAGAAAAGTAATTATACAAGTGATGCATTTCTTTTTGAAAGTATTTTATGTTTTAAAAGCTACTATCTACTCACTGAGCTCACTGAGTTTTATACTCATTCCATTTTATTATATTTCCCCCCCCCAGGAGATTACAGGTACAACAGTTAACCCAGCAGCTGTACATAGTTGGAGTCATTTGGGCCACTGAGGTTGTTTAAGGCTATAGAATAATTATTTTCTTTTGGTTAATGTATAATTATCATGTTTTGGAATTATACTAGGAATATGATATATGATCTATGAAACGTGTGTATTATTGGATATATCACCGGATGAGATTGGGTTGATGTAGTTGATGTAAATAAATGATTTGGGAGTGCTTGTGTTGTAATTGCAGGTTTGGGAATGTTATATGTTTAGGGAAGGTTCTGCAGAAATTTCGGTAGAATTCTCATTAATAAAATGATTTTAATATTTAAGTTCAGTTTCTTAAGATAGGTCGCCTCTGAATATGGGGGGGTCGTCTCAGTGATAGTTGCATCATTATAGAAATATGGGTGGAGATTTAGGATCCGCTTCCTAGTGTGAGGATTTCAAATGTGATAATTTTAGAATGTACACGTGTGGTGAGTTAAGTTTGTTAATAAGTCTGCAGCATTTGTATTCACGAGGAACTATTTAAAAGTAGCTCGATAGTGTTGGTTTAAACAATTTTGATATGTAATGTGAAGTGGTTATTGATTTGTTACGCTCACCATTGCA
Organism: Murraya koenigii; assembly: GCA_025617385.1. Taxonomy (NCBI): domain Eukaryota; kingdom Viridiplantae; phylum Streptophyta; class Magnoliopsida; order Sapindales; family Rutaceae; genus Murraya; species Murraya koenigii. Next base: position 17,242,228 of record CM046814.1, read on the forward strand.
TTGCAACAAAGATCCATTGAGATTGTGTTGTAGCAAAGTGGGGCATGTTTATGTTGAGCAAGGTTAAACATGAGGATTTCCTCATTGACTTTTGTGCCAAAGAGGCCACTACATTTAATGGATATGATTGTGCTCTATATGCAATGCTCATAATAGAGAGGCATAAAATGTGGCCATGCCTCACTAAAGTCGAAGTACGAGTTGATATTTTTTGTTAATTTGAATATGAAAATGTCTTCGATTTTGAAATGTTTTTTATTTTCACAAATGCCTCTAATTAATCTCTTCTAATAATGTTTAGATCAAGTTGCATTCGATAGTGAGAGGGCACGCATTGTGATTGAATTTATCACATACAGTTATAATTATGTGAAGGATAAGGTTTGTTCTAGTGCTTAGAAGCATCGAAAAATATGGATATTGTAGCCCGTTCAGTCTGCGAAGACATTGATAAAAGGCACCTATGTCAACTCAGGAGTTCAATGGGACACCGTGGCCGGCATTAGCTTTCATACTCTTTTATGTCTGATAAATTTTTTTGTATACACCCTAATGCATATGGCTGCATTTGGTTGATGTCTCTTATAACCTCGTTATATCGAAGATAAGACAACATGACAAAATGACATCTCGTGTAGGAATAATTTCGTATAGGAGTAATTTGGCTGCGATCTATATGTAGTTTTATGACATGGTGTTTGTTTAATGGTTTTTTAGTTGTATGTGATGGTAAAATATTGTCTGAAATCATTTTCTTACAGCCTTTGATTTAATTGAAATAGTTATTCTAGAAGGTGGTATGAGTGAAGGCCATTATTAAGCTGCTTTGATTTGGGAGAAAAACAAATATTATCATTTGCTATGGCCATGAAAGAACACCTATTTGGACAAGATGGGTTGACATCTCAATGTAATATTTATATGTGCTTTGATAATCGCTGTAAAGAGATAATATTTGCCAAGTTTTCCTTATATTGAATTCACTAACTTATGTAAATGCATAAAAAGTAATTGTAACCATTACGGTTGTGATCCTACTTAAAAATAAATATTATCATTTGCTATGGCCATGAGCGAACACTCACTTGAGCATGATGGGTTGGCGTGTCGGTGTATATTTATATGTGCCTTGATAATGTAAAGAGACAATATTTACCAAGTGCCATACATTAAAATCACTGACTTATGTGAATGCATGAATAAACTTGTTGATGCGGTTTTCTGCGTGCTCTCAAATAGTGTCGAAAAACTCCTCCTCGCGGTATGATCGAGCTCGAGCAGGACTTCTTTCTAACTTTAATTCTTCTTTATTCACCAGGACGGCAATCTCCTCGGACCTGCACTCACAAGAACAAGGTCAGGGGTCGCCGGGTGTTGTTCCGGCGAAAATCCTCTGACGCTCAAGTCAGTGATCGGGTTATTCTTTTAGTATCCCTCTTTGTTCGAGAGACCGGAGGAATAGAAGGGGCATTTTTGTCTCCTTTTCGTAAGAATAGCCTCCCCAAAAAAAATAAGAATGGAGAAGAAGAAGAAAAAGAAGAACCTGTCCAAAATTTTCAGAACCCCACTCCTCTATTTTCGTTTTCGTCTTATACTTTCGTTTTCCCGCCCTTTTTTCTTCAGGGCTGCCGTTCCCGTATCTATAGTGTCTGGGCCCCTCTGACAGCCAGGATTACTGTGGCATTCCCTGAGAATGCGGGACTGTCTGGTGGGTATGGTTCACATGGCCTGATCATAGTGTCGGGCGTGTGCGCATGGAATGATGACACTATAGGGGAGTGTGCTAGCCATCGTTAACAGTCGCGACACTATACCGCGTGGGGTATCGGTCAGGCATCGATTGTCGTGTTGAGTTGTTGGAGAGGTGGGTCGGATTGTCTCGAACCGGCTGTATCTGGGTCTTGTATTTCCTCCGTGCCGTGACTGGCATGGTCGAGTCATGCCTGGGGGTTTTAAGACCTTGCGTAGGAAGGTGAGCTCGGGTTTCGACTAGCCTAGGCGATCCTCGACCTTGACCGGCTTTGGCGCCTAGTAAGGCTATCTTCGTGCCGGTGATCGGGTCTTCTTCTCGAATTGGGCTGGCTTGAGGAGTTTTACTCGAGTTGGATTGAACTCGAGGTGACTCGCCTGATGTTACCCAAACACCGGTCCCTAGTTTCTAGTCTTTAGAGTGAAGTGAGATAAGACTAGAAACTTCTTGTATGAGTAGGCTTCCGGCCTTTTCATTCCCGTGTTGAGTTGTCTTCCGCTTTCATCATTACATATTTAATCGCGGGACACGTGGGTGGATCCTGGCCGTGCGTTTGAATTTTGAAGAGACGTTACTTGAACAATCGCGTCTCTTGAGATGCGTGCCGTCAGCTGAAGAGACGTACTCTCCTCTTTAAAAGCCCTTGATTTTCCTTACTGTGCTTCCTATTGCCTTTCTTTGCTCAGACCCAAAATTTACTGCTTACCAGTGCTTCTCATCTTTTTCTTGGTTTCTGATCACTTCCAGTGATTAACTTTGCTCAGGTATAAACCTCTTTCTCTTCTCTTGTTATTTTTCTATTTTTCGTTTATCTGGGTTCTCGATTCCCACCGGGTAGATTCCGCCTATAGGAAACATGTCAAACATCCAACAACCCCGTAGGATGTCGTCCGAAGAATTGTCCTCTTCAAGTGACGTTCAACCCTTAGTATGATTCCAGTAAGAGATTCCAGTTCAGAGGGGGTGTTAGCTGTGGCGGAGACCTAGCCGCATCAATGGGGAAGGGTTAGCCAACGGTCAGGGAGTGGGGGGTATCCCATTGACTCCATGAGGTGTGAAACCACACACCAGGATCTGGATAGGCTTAGGGACACCTACCACATACCAGACAATGTAGACTTGTGGGTGCTGGGTAAGGGTGACATACCCAGCCGTCCTCCTCAGGGGTATGCCACCTTCCACATGGAATGCTTTAGGTGGCGGGTTAGGCTGCCTCTTCAGCCTTATTTTACCCGAATTTTATCTAGATTCCGGTTGGCACCGGGGCAACTGAACCCGAATGCGTGGAGGGTCTTGTTTGGCCTCTATGTATTGTGGAGATGGTGTAATTTGGGTGAGCCCTCGGTAAAGGAGATAAAGCATCTCTACCAGTTGAAATGCAGCCCGAAGGATGCTGGCTGGTACTACCTCACCTTCAGCCTGAAGGGCAAGAAACCCATAACTGATCTCCCCACTTCTGGTGGCAATTGGAAGGATAAATTTTTCTTTGCTGGAGGAGATTGGGGGCATGCTGCACCTCTCTTCGAGGGGATCCCTCCAGTTCCTTGTCATTTTTGCACTCCAGGTCGTTTACTTGTCCAATGAATTTTTATTTTGGTTCTTCTGCTCGCATCTTTTGTCACTATTTTGCTCTGGTTGTTGTTGCAGTATCCTGGGTGCCTTTTATAGGATTGGGGAAGAGCTTCGAGCGCGTGTCAACACTGCCTCGACAACGCGAGCTCATGCAGGAGCTACTCACAAGACAAAATTTTGTAAAGTTTGGCTTGGTCTCGAGAGGAAGAGATAAGTGGTGTGCTTAATATGTTGAAGAGGCTCGCGAGGACCTTGGGACGCACGAGCAACTCTTCCGCTCTAGGAAAAGGCCTCGAACCGATACTCCCACTTCACCGGTTCGAGCTGCCCCGGCTCGGGAGGCAGGCGAGCGAAGAGGGTGCAGCCCGCAGACGTCCGAGGGCTGCAACGTCTGCTCGGCCTCGATCAGAACACGTGCAGGAGTAGGAGCGGCCCGACCGTGCCGATCCCTACATCAAGGATTTTGTTAAACAGATGGAGGACAAGTTCTTGGATGGGATGGAATCCTATGATGCTGGTGAGTTGGTCGGCGCTTTCCACCGCCTCTTCTCGTCGTCTTGCTGTCATTACTCGCCTTCAAGGCCAAGACTCAGGATTCCCAGAGGAAGCTCCGAGAAGAGATTCAAAGGTTGAAACAGAGTCTTGAGCAGAAAGATGAGAAGGCAATGAAGCTTCGCGAGGAGAACTCTACCCTCGAGGAGAAAGTAGCAATGTCGGATTCCAAGGCCCTCCAGCTCGAGAATGAGCTGTCTCTCGTTTGGGATGATCTACTCAATGCTCGGAAGGACTTGGACACACAAAGGTTCTCCTTCGAGAGGACCATGGAGGAGGAGGCTTCTCGCCTCCAAAAGAGGACGGACTCTTTGGAAGATAGGCTCACGACAGAGTATAATGATGGGGTGTCTTTCAGTTATAACTGCCTCGTGTTTGCCTTGAGCAAGGAGCATCCTGAAGTAGACCTATCTAAGCTCGAGGCAACCATCGTGGAGTACATACGCGAGCACGACACCCCAAGTCATGAGCTGGGAGCCCCCCCTACCGAGGCCTTTACCGAGTCTGGAGAGGCTGCTGCTGCTGCTGCTGCTGCCACTGCTCCTCCTGCCGCTGCTACCACTGATGCCACGAAAGCTACTTTTCCCTCCGAGGACCCAGCCACCTGCTAGCCCCAAAGCTCCAGCCAATTGATCTTTTTTTTGTACTTGTATTTTTTATGGATCAATAAAGAATATATGTTGGACAATTTGCCTCCGTGTCTGTATGTATATTTTTACCTTACATTTTCCTATGAGATTGACTTTGTGCACTTGCCAAGTAAATTTTTATAAGTGTTGGGTCCTTATTTTTCTTTTCCGAGCCATTTCCGCTCGTACAATCTCTTGGCTTATGCGTGGTAGATTCTTGCCTTGAGTTAGGCTTAAAGGCCTCTATTTATCTTGTGAGCTCAGTCCACTCGAGCCGATGTTCTGCTTATGCTTAGCCCCTGTACTTTTTGCGAGCCCATTCTGCCCGAGCATGCCATTGGCTCACGCTTGGCACTGTCTCGACCCTGCAATTGGCTCACGCTTGGCACTGTCTCGACCCTGCAATTGGCTCACGCTTGGCACCGTCTCGAGCCTGCAATTGGCTCACGCTTGGCACCATCTCGTCTTAAGCTAGGCTTTGAGACTTCTGGCCTTTGCGTTGTCTTCGTGAGCTTATGTTGCTTGAGCCTGCAATTGGCTCACGCTTGGCATCGTCTCGCCTTAAGTTAGGCTTTGAGACTTCTAGCCTTTGCATTGTCTTCGAACTTGTTGGCTTCAACTTGTCTATTTTGAATTAACATTGAAAGCATTTTTCTTGCTTTTACACATGTTCAAGATTTTACACATCTTCATTTCAGAAGGAATTAGATATTAATGCTTACATCACGAGGAAACTTACTGGAAATATTTAATCAAATGTTGTGCATTCCATGGCCTCTTGACTTCTCGTCCATCTAGATGCGTCGATCAGTATGCTCCGGCCCGGCTACTTGAGAGACCCTATAGGGACCTTCCCCGTTCGGTCCTAACACACCTTGCCTGGGGTTCTTCGTGTTCTGATTGACTCTTCTAAGTACCCAATCTCCTACTTGAAATTGGCGGATGTGCACGTTCCGATTATAATAGCGAGTTACTCTCTGCTGATACTCTGTGATTTTTGTAGTGACCCTTTCCCTTTTCTCTTTCAGCAAGTCCAGGCTTGCACACATCTGCTCATCGTTTTGCTCCTCGTTGAAGTGCTCTATTAGGTGTGTTCCCATCCCTATTTCAGCAAGGGACGACTGTCTCATGTCCAAATGCCAATGAGAATAGGGTTTCCATTGTGGCAGTTTTGTGCGTGGTTCTGTAAGTCCACAAGACACCAGGCAGCACGTCAACCCAAGCTCCCTTCTGCTCGCCGAGTCTGGTCTTCAAGAGGCGTTTTATAGTCTTGTTTGCGGCTTCTACTTGCCCGTTGGCTTGCGGGTGTGATGGAGAATAGAACTTTAGCTCTATCCCCATGTTTTTACAGAAGTCTCTGAACTTATTGTTGTCAAATTGTCTCCCGTTGTCTGTAACCAACGCGTGGGGGATCCCATACCTGCAAATCACATTTTTCCAAATGAAGTCAGTGGTTTTGCTCTCTGTGATACTACTCAAAGCTCCCACTTCGACCCATTTAGTGAAATAATCAATTGCCACCACGGAGTGAGTAGCAGATGCCATCCCCTTTGGTAATGGCCCGATCAAGTCGATCCCCCATTGAGCAAATGGCCATGGTGAATTCATCACCGTGAGGTTCTCAGGAGGCCGAGTTATGTAGTTGGCAAAGATTTGGCAACTACTGCAGCTCTTGGTTTTCTCTTGTGCATCCTGATGCATGCGGGGCCAAAGTATCCCTGTTTCAAGGCCTTGAAAGCCAAAGATCTCGCACCTGAGTGGTTCTCACAGATCCTTTCATGTATTTCTCGAAGGACATAATTGGCTTCCTCTTGATCTAAACACCACAACTGTGGGAGAGTGTATCCCGTCTGCAGCAAGACCCCATCGATCGAGTATATATGGCCGCTTTACACTTTAGCTTCCTTGCTTGCTTCTTATTGGCAGGCAACGTTCCTTCTTTGAGGTAAGAAACAATTGGTTCCATTCAGGTGCTGCTCGACGATAAACTCATCACCTCGTCTTCCTGCTCGACGCTCGAGCAGGTCTTGATTTCTAAGGGGATGGACTTCGGTATTTTGGGGTCGGATATAACGGCCATTCGAGCTATCATGTCAGCTCGAAAATTCTTCCCCCTCGCGATCTGCTCCACCTCGACTGCTCAGAAATTCTTTATTAGCTGCTTTACCTTCCGAAGGTAAGCCTCCATCTTCTCACCTTTTGCTTGGAAGCTTTTGTTGAGGTGATTTACTATTAGTTGTGAGTTTGTTCAAAGCTTTACCTCTTCTGCCTTTACTAACAGGGTGAGCTTCAATCCTACAATTACAGCCTCGTACTCGGCTGATTATTGATGACTTCAAATTCCAGCTTCACGGCATACTACATCTCTACCCCTTCAAGACTGAGAAGTACAATTCCTGCTCCTGCTCCCTGATCTCCACAGGACCCATCAACTATGACTATCCATCAATTGGTCAAGGTCGAGGAATCTGGTGGATGCTCGTCCTCCATCTCTTTATTCTTTTCTATGCACTCGACCACGAAGTCAGCTAAGGATTGAACTTTTATAGCTGTTCGGGGTTGGTAGTTGATGTCGAATTCACTAAGCTCCACCGATCATTTTACCAACCTTTTGGAGGTCTCTGGCTTGTGCAGAGTATGCCCGAGCGGTTGGTTCGTTAAAACTGTCACCGAATGTGCTTGGAAGTAAGGCCTCAGCTTTCGGGCTGCTGTCACCAGGGCTAATGCCCATCTTTCCATTGGTCGATATTGAGTTTCAGCCCCCAACAAAGCTCTGCTCGTGTAATATACGGGGTACTGCACCCCCGACTCTTCTCTTACCAAAACTGAGCTCGTTGCCCATTGGGACACTGCTAAATACAAAAACAGAACCTCCCCTGCCCGAGGTGTTGACAACAGTGAGGCCTTCAGCAAGTACTCCTTCAACTGTTGGAACGCCACTCAGCATTCGGTGTCCACTTTGTCTTCCCGCCTTTTCTCATTTCCTGGAAGAAGACTCGGCATTTATCCATGGCCCGGGATATGAACCTTTTGAGGGATGCCAATTTGCCTGTAAGACTTTGTATCTCCTTGAGGGTACGTGGGGACTTCATCTCCACTACTGCTCTTATCTTTTCCGGATTGGCCTCGATCCCTCTATGGCTGACCATGAAGCCCAAGAATTTTCCCAAACCAACCTCAAAGGCACATTTTTCTGGATTTAGTTTCATCCGATATTTTCTTAGGAGTGCTAAGGTTTCTTTCAAGTGCTTTACATGTTCCTCCGCCTCTTTCGATTTGGTGATCATATCGTCCACATAAACCTCTATTGCCAGCCTGTGACTTCCCTTATGAATCCCGCTTTCAGCAGCTTCTCCACCTCGCAGTTTATGGCCTTGTACCTTTCTTGGTTGATGCATCTCATATTATGCCTCACTGGCTTAACATCCTTCCGTATTGCCAGCTTGTGACACGCCACCTCCGTGTCGATTCCAGGCATGTCCTCGTGCGTCCAAGTGAATACATCCGAGTGTGCTCACAAACACTCGACCAGATCTTCTTTCAACTGCCCGCTAACTCCCGAGCCAATTCGGACCTTCTTCTCGTGGTCGTTTGGCCTTATTATAATTTCTTCCAGTTTCTCAGCCGACTCCTGCCTCCCATTCTTCGACTCCCCTCTTGAGTCCAATGAAGTTATTTGCATGGTTTCTTTTGCTGCCACAGCGTAACAGCTCATCGCGACCCTCTGGCTGCCCCTGACGACTCCCACGGCCCCATTTACTCGGTACTTCAGGGCTAGGTAGTGGGTGGGCAATACTGATTGGTTGATTCTCATAAGAGGCCTCCCCAATATTGCTTGGTAGGGGCTGACTTCATTCACCACCACAAAGTCTAGCATCATGTTATTTTCAAAAGGCTTGGAGCCCATAGTTACAGCCAATTTAATGATTCCCAAGGGGATCGACTTTCCTCCCGAACCCTTTCGTGGAAGTGCTCAAGTGTGGACTTGAAGAGAATGTCCACCGAGCTTCTGAATCCACCAATATCCGATTGACCTCCTTATTGGCAACGTTTGCCTTCACGACCAAGGCATCCTTATGGGGATACAATATCCCTTCTTCGTCCTCCTCTGTCCACATGATGGGCACCTGCAGTAACTTAGCCTTTTTGGCAATCGGTGTGGTGAATAGGACTTCCCGGCTGGCAGCGGCGTATCTACAATAGTTTTTCTGAGCCCTGTTTGAATTTCCTGCCATCGTGGGCCCTCCTGAGATTACTCTTGCAGTCGGTGGTTCTAGATCCATGCTATAGGCTCTGGCCATCCTCTT